>MU182328.1:133897-149524 GCA_016904865.1 Pissodes strobi
TCTAACTGTACTGAAACTCTACTGAGTATAATGATATTTATACCCTGGCATTTCTGCATTTTTATATTATTTATCAATAGTATGTAATATTTGGATTCTTGTAGATTCCAATAACACTCCAAAAAGAAGTTTGGGGTGACCAGATGCGTTGTGGCTTCAAGATTGGTGGTGGAATTGATCAAGACTATAATAAAAGTCCACAAGGATATACAGACAATGTAAGCTTGTGTTTTATTATGAACTGATTAGGGGTTTTGAGTCTTGTGACATATAGGTCTTACAGAGTACTTTAAGCCAGAAAATTTTATGTATTTTGAAATCCAATATTTTCTTTTTTTATACACTTTTTACCCTACACCACACTGCTATTCATTCCATTGTATCACAAGACAGTTGATGAGTATTAGGTTTCCGCATATAAAAAACGTCTAAAAATCACGTAAAAATACTCAATTCATGTGTTTCTGAAGAAAAAATGGCAAAATCGGTCTGACACGTCTTCTAAAAAATTACCAAAAAACTTACCTAAAGGGAAAGTTAAAGACAAGACCAACCAAATTCAATACGAAAGTCAAAATATAAACCCAATAAAGTCTGCTCAAATCCAGGTTAATTAAATTTAAGAAATAAAAATATATATACAAAATATTTTAATTTCTTGTATACAAGGCTCGATACAAGGCAAACACTTTCCAGTAAATACAGAGTGGCCAAAGTCAAGATCCCATGCTCGTCAAAGAATGGCCTCCTTCCAAGCCTATACATAAATGTTAGAACTTTCTGAAGGAAAAACAACAAATTGAACAGCTAGAAACAGCTACCAGAACATATCTAAGAGAAAAATGAGCTATTCTCAAGGTGTTGGAGTCGAGGTAACAAAAAAGAAAAATTCTGAGAGAATAATACCCAAATGAAATCCTCCTCGACATCATAAAAATATGACCCTGAAACTTCAATCTATCATCAGTCTACAGTCCCAAAAATGTAGTTAACAACTTTAAGTTCATTGGATCATTATTAAGAACTATATTATTTACAGACTTAAATGGTAAGATATTAGTCTTTGAGCCGTTAAAAGACAAACTGTCTTTTAATGCAGTTACACCACTTCTTTATCTGAGCTAAATTGACATTAATTCATATTCAGTTTATTCATGCCAATACAAAAAATATATTCGTATAGTCAATATTATCATACTTAATATACAATGGTTAAATTTAAAATCAATAATTTAAAATTTAAAGTACTAGACATAGGAAAAAATTCAATACCTACATTACCAGGATCATATGGCGGAAACACCAAATATACATGAATATAATCCCTCTGCTATATAGTCTAAGAATATAACACTAAATATGTGTATAAATATTATGAAAGTCTAAATTTAAATAACTCATATGAAGTAAAAGGCATGTTTCATTAATATTTTCCTAACTGTGTCTCTAAAATACTAACAGTCCTAACAGCTTAATTTCGCCTGGAAGGGTATTAAATGATTTTATCGCCCAATAGCCTTTTCCACTCTGACACCTTCTCAGTTTCCGTAGGGCCCCACCATATGTCGGTTGTGTCGAGTGTCATGGCTATGCATATTCTCACTAGTATGAAACGATAATTCATTTTCTTTAGCATAGAGATTATCTGAAATATACTGGATTGGTAGTGAAAGTATTTCCAGTGAAGTCAGTCTCTAAATACAAGTCCAGTCAGAATTCTGATATGTCGATTTCAAGACCCCAGAAGAAACACTATTAGCAAGATTATGCAAATAGAACTCTCCACAATTTTGCGCCGAGTTCATCAATATGGACACCACATTGGAGCTTAGAGTTCAATAATACTCACAAGAACTTCACACTCTCTACCTCATCAGCCTTCTCATGTATACTTCACATTGAAAATATGATAACATTGTGTTTTAGTACTATTTAAGAGTAGTTTATTTAAAGAAAGAAACCCTTTAGTCCTCTCCTGTGTAGCAACAGAGCCCTCCAAGCCCTCAAAGGTTGTCAAAAGATCATTTACGACAAAAGAGATGGACGTGTCATCGGCGAAAAGTGTATATTTTTGTTATTTTCCCACATCTGGCACCATAGATCAAAAATAGTATGAGACCGAAAACTGAATCCTGTGGTACTCATATATTTAGTACACTTTCCCCCAACCTCACACCAGATGCTCTAACCGTTTGCTTAGAAGACCCAAATCACTTGAGAAATCATCCTAGAGTCCAGGTTGAGTTTATTCAAGAATATTCTGTGATCTGTGCAGTCAAACGCTTTTGCGAGATCACAGAATACCGCCAGTGTCAGGTGGCCGTCATTCAAATTTCCATAGAGATCTTCTAGCAGTGCAAGTACATAATTAACTAGTATTGTTTTCTGTTTAAAAACTAAAGCCTTTAACAATGTTTCAACTATTTTGGCCAAATCTAAGATATTAACGGAGGTAGGGCCCTCGACTTAGCCGGTTTTGGGGCCCTGCCCTGGAGGCTTCTATTAGACGTTGTTAACCTAATTTAAAATAATATTAGTTTGGGTAAAACGTACTAAAGTAGGAACTATTCTGCCTGTTTTTAATTTTAATTTGGGCCTCTTTTCCCATTTTCCCTACACTTAAAAACGTATTTGCCATCAAATCCTTGTAGCCCTCCAGGCCCTCCTTCATTTGCCTAAACAAACCATTAAGATTAAAATAAAAAGTTTAAATATCTGGCATTCACCGAAAACTAATCTTGAATCCCAAATCCCGGACCAGAAGCCAGAAGTCGGAGTATTATATTACATTAAGTGTGTGCATTATTTGATATTTACCAAGCCAAAACGACAAAGAAAAATATGAGAATACAAAATATTAAATAAAAAAAGTTTTAAGGGAAATAATCGTGTTTTTTTTTCTTTTTACACATTGCACTTGTGCAAGGTAGAAACATATTTTTAAATGGGAGAGACGAGACTGCAATAGGCAAACTAATGTACTTATTTTATATTTAATTTTCAGGGTTATTGTAGATTTTGGCGACCTCGTTATATTTTTTATTTAATATAATAGGAAAAAATGTTAAATACAAAAAATTTAGCTATAAGTAATAATGGAATAGTAATAAGTACACTTAGGAAAATATGCACTTAAAAAAATCAAGTTTATGCACATAAATATGCATCATTTTAGTCCAAAATATGCAAAAAAACGTATATTCAAAATTATGCCAAAGTCTAGTAATAAGCAACAAAATTGTACTGCAAACAAATAGTACTATGTATTCATTAAGCATTCATTAAGCATTTAAGGAAAAAAAGAGTCATGGATGATAAGGGTTTTTTCTTATCATAAAACACCACATTGAAAGTTGCATCCAAAGTTTACATCAAAAATCAATAAAACTTTAAGTTTATTACTCGTTATCGGAGGTTTGATCAGAATTTGACTCAGAATCATTACTATCACTACTTTCGGAACCAAGATTGATAATAAGAGGTTCAGCTATAACATCGACTGTAGTATCCAAATCCCACATTTTTTGTTCTTGTTTTATGACATGTTCGATACACTTCTGCCAATTATCAGAACTATAACGTCATTTAATTTAAATGTTGTGTTTTTTCTCGCAACTTTAGGATTTAATCTGCAGTGATATGGCGGTAATCGCAATAGAGTAACACCACGTTTATGCGCCATTTCATCGACAACATATTTGATATATTTGTCTTTATTAACACGGACAATATCAAGTAATTGTACAGGGTGTTCACCCATAATGTCCCCCCCCCCCCTCCCCCCTCCTTAACTTTGTTAAATTTTAAGCTACAAAAAAAAATAAACAAAATTGTAGGGTTTTTAAAGTAGTTTTCGCAAACGTAAAGAAAAGGTTAAAAAATTGTATAGCATACAGGGTAGGTCAAAAAGATTTTTTTTTAAACCTAGCCCCCATTTTTTATTCGATTTTTCAATTCTACGTAAAATTCAGAGGATTTTTAATGTAACACACTATATGCCTATTCCTAATACTTTAGGAGTTATTGACAGTTGAAGTCGCTATTTTTTAATTATAATAATAATTCTGTAATCAGTTTTAAAACAGAAGATTCAAAAGCACTACTCAAAGCTTAACAAAAACAGAGATTAAAACTGTGAATTATATATATTATTTAAAGTCGAGGAAAATCTTAACATTTCTTTATAGAAAGAACTAAAGAAGAGCTTGCTGATTCAAAAAATATGTCTTATGGACAAATTTATAAAATACTCTCGAAAATACTTAAAACCACTGAATACAATACATGGTTATAGGATTTTAAAGCAATTTTTAAAAACAGTGTGGTAAAAGGTGTATCATTGGGGTGTTTTTCCTAAAAGTTAAATTAAACAACCTTCCCTTTTAAAAATCAAACTGAATCTCTTTTATCTATTAAAAACATGCATGTAATTAAAAATGCTTATTAAGCAAACCAATATCCTTATTGCTAACTTATTGTAAATAACCTAGTTTAATTAGCTTACGTATATAATTGATTATTTTAAATATGTATACTTACTATAACACAGAGTGTTTTTATTTTGTCCTACACTACAACAGGCTTTGTCTTTTCTCAAAATGCTGTTACACGTTTTAGATACTAAAGAATACAATCAAAATAAACCTAAGACTATAAACAAACAATTAACAAAATATATATCTTAATGTAACAAATAATCTTTACAATGTAAATTGCTCAACCGGTCCGCCATTTTCTTCAATACATTTTAGGTAGGTTCTTCGCAGCCTTTCCAACGCATCCAAAATCGACTGAGCATAATTTTGATTTAAATTTTGAATTTTGACACGGATAAGGTCCTTTAAATGGTCAACGTTTTCAATATTATGGGCATTTACCCGATCTTTTAAGGTTCCACACAAAAATGCATCCATGACCTTTAAATCCGGACTGTTAGGCGGCCATTTTATAGGTGCATCTCTCCCAATCCACTGGTGAAAATTTTGACTTTGGTTATTTATTACGGCTATTGTGAGGTGGAGCTCTATCTTGTTGAAAAACAATGTGTCTCACCTGCTCCAACGGCAACTCATCAAAATAGTCCTCTAATTCTTCCTGCAGAAAACTTAAATAATTGTGTCCGTTTAAAGTTTCGTTAAAAAAATGAGGCCCTGTTATTTTGTTTGCCAAAATAGCACACCATACTTTAACGGTTTGGCGGCCTTGAAACTTAAATTCTCTGTAACAGTGGGGATTTACTGTTGCCCACTGCCTAGTATTTTTTCTATTGATCATGCCACTGGTTGAAAATGACGATTCGTCTGTCCAAAATACTGTTTTTAAATAATTGTTGTTTAAATTTACCTTCTCCAACATTGTTTGGCAAAATTCCACCCTTTTTTCTCTCTGCCTCCGTGTTAATTTGAGCGTAGGCCTAACTTTGATCGCTTTATATCCAGTCTTTTTTAATGTTTTTTAAATTTTTCCAAGGGACGTATTTTTTGAATCAGCAAGCTCGTTTAGTTGTTTCGATACTTTTCTTAAAGAAATGTTCGGATTTTCTTAGTCTTTTAATAATATATTTAATTCGCTGTTTTCGTCTACCTTAACTCTTCTTCTTTTTCTCCCCAGACTTAATGTTTGATGGAACTTTTCATAAATTCTTAAAATAGTTTTTCTGTCTGGAATATGCATCCTGGGGTTAATTAAGCTCTCTTTGGGCCAATTTAACATTATTGTTTGCTTTTATAAATATTTCTAAAATAATTATTTTTTCTACATTTGAATACGGCATTTTCAAAGCACTAAACTAATATTAGTTAAATTCAATTAATCTGTCACTATGAGTGGTAAACAAACTTTTTTTATGGCCTACTTATGTGTAGTGTTAGGAGACTCAAAGAGCACCTAAAAATATAACTTTTTGTTTAGCTTTTGAACTCATTGAGGTATAAATATTGAGTCTCCTCAATTCGACCTCATTGCTTCGAGTAGTGCTTTTGTATCTTCTGTTTTAAAAATGATTAAAGAATTATTATTATTATTATAATTAAAAAATAGCGAACTCAACTCTCAATGACCCGTAAGTATTAGGAATAGTCATATAGTGTGTTAACATTAAAAATCCTTAGAATTTTACGTAGAATCGAAAAATCGAATAAAAATGTGGACTAGATTTAAAAAAAAGTTACTTTTTGATCTACCCTCTATACTATACAATTTTTTGTTTTTTTCTTTACGTGTGCAAAAACTACACTATACTATACTATACTGTTTGTTTTTTTGTAACTTAAAAATTAACAAAGTTAAAGGGGGAGGGGGGGGACATTATGGGTGAACACCCTGTACTTTAAGCATACGTTGTTTTTTGATTTTAACCAGTCGATTATGTCTGCTTTTCGCCAAGCAGAAGTGGGTATTTTTCTACTCGCCGACTGTGATACGGCGCATTATCTATTGCGATTCCGAACCGGGCTCAAAAACTTCAGCATTCATATCCTCATGGTAGTCGCCAGTCATCCTAGATTCGAAAACGTTAAGACCTCCAACCAAAAAACCAGAGTTGCTACCTATGTGGGTAATAATCAGTCGACGGCCCTTACCGGAAGGAGATTTCAAACCAGTGGAAAACCCGTCAAGAAATGCTTGACGTGAACTTGATACATTTAAGTCCTGCCATACTTTGGAGCGGGTGTGTCTCTCATTTATCCATGTTTCGTCAGTATAATATATTTTTTTACTTTTAAGCCTATGGTCACGTATTTCTTCTAAAAATTGTCTTCGCCACAACACTATCTCATTTTTTTTTTCGATTAAAAAGCTCTTGCGGTTTCGTTGTAAATACCGGAAGTTTAAATCGCGTAATGTTGGTTTTAAAACTCCAAAGGATATTTTGGGTAAAGATCCATTAGCATTTAATTCAGCTTTGATTTTATTTAGGGGTTGGCATTTCATTTCTAAAAAAAAAACTGTGCACTTTCCGGCGAATTGCATATTTTACGTGATCATCTATTTAAATTTAAAATTTTCGATCGGTCATCATTAACTCAAAAACAAAAGCAAGATAGCAAAAGCTCTTATGGGAATGATGAAAGTGGCGCAAGCTCTGTCAATAACGATTCCGAAAATGAAAATAGAGCTGGCTTAAAAACATTTCCATTTAAATGATTCTTGTTTGGGCTGTTTTGTTTTCTGTTTAAAAATTATAGAAAAATATATGCTTCACGCGCTTCTAAAAATCTATTGACTCTCTTGCAAGTGTGCTGCGAAATGGTTTTTAGTAAGTTCAAAATAATATTAAATAGATTAAGACAGCTATTAGGGCGGGAGAGGCTGGAATCATTCCTCGTTATGAATTGAATGGAACTTATTGGAAAATTTAGTTTGGGTCTTATAATCGATACTTTGGCTAAGAACTTAAGGAAACTTTTTACATAATTTTTAATTTAAAATTTTCAAATGATAAAAGTTTTTTTGTTTAGTAACTTTGTTAATGTTATTATTTGTAACAGTCATATTTTATAGCAGAATTTTTATGTTAATTGTCGTGCGCTTAGCAATTTGGGTTAGCTTGTTTTTTATTTGTAAGATCCAAAAACTTATTATTGGGCCACTAATGTCTTCTTTTTTTTACAAATATTATTTAACAGCAAATTTATGAAGTTTCATCTGCGTCGTCCAGCAGCAGAGTACATACTAAAACTTTTCACATCTTTGGGGGCATATTTTTCCCGGTGGGCCCTTGAGTACACAATCCGCGGCTACTATAGCGGTATGGTACCTCCTGCCTATCTAGTCTTATCAAGAAAACGTTTCATCTTCAAATATTTTATCACTTAATGTCTTGCCCTCCGCTCGCTTCACTTGCTCTTGGGACTCAACCAACAAAAACTAACTCCCCGTCAACAAATCTTTTGGGTAAATTATTATGAACAGTATATTTTACTTCTCACCAGAAAATATGGAAAATTTGATAACCTTGTACCAAAACTCTCAAGTCGGTTTTTAGAATGCCATTATATTGATGTCTTAGCTGATCAAGAAGTAGTTAAGTGTAGTTGATTTAGGGCAATTTGGCCTGAATTCTGGAAATTAGGATGCTTTTTTTCAGCTGAAATATGGCTCATCCTTAGATTTTTTTTGACTTTGAGTACTTTTTATGTCATTCTTTCATGTCACAGGGTTCGGAGTTTTAATTAGTATACGGAAAATAAGGATACCTCATTACTTACTACTGGGCTTTCCAACCCTCTGAGTTTGACGGGGTTTCATGATTAAAATCAACTTCCCAGGGTCCCATATATTTTAACAATAATTCTCTGGGAAAATAGGTTTGCCGGTTACATTGAAACTTTTGAATCAATTGCTTAAATATTGAAGTGAATGAAGATGCCCTCTGATGAGATTCATGCAATAGAGTGTTAGTTAACGTTCTCTCCGGTTTATCAAGTGTAGAGTAAAACTAGGTCAACATTTTATCAACTCAATAAATTTAGGGAATTGTCCAAAATTATATCTATAGCAATAACAGTAAGCAATTCTTTATTTGAGGAACTATTTTCTTTAATGGAAATCATTAGACGATAGGACTAGTAGACTTCCCCTTGAACCGATAAAAGCCGGAATTGTACTAAAATAAATTATTATGAGTTATATGGAGTTGTGCTGATTTGTTTAAGTTCCTAATTAATGATAGTCAGATTCATCTTTTAAGATGTGCAATGTGTAGAAGGAGAACTCATTTAGAAATAAATTGGATTTGTGTTTTTGAGAGTCTGTTGTTTATTTAATAGTGTTCTTAGTTTTTTTTTCTATTTACTTACGTGATAAGTTAAACAATGATTTATAAAAATTCTATCCTAATAGGGAACTTCCGAGTCCTATACATATTTGACTTAACCAAGGGCAAAGATGCTCATTAGCTACTTAAAATACTCTAGTTATTGTTGAATAAAAACGTAAAAATGTGTAGATAAAAAAATATGTATTAAAAAATATACTTTGTCTACTCCTATACTTTAATTGATTTATTAGACGTTTACTACCAGTATCGTCATGAAGTGAATTACAATACTGACGTTTCATTACTAAACTGGGTTTTCATCGATCAAAATTCAACATCACAATATTCCGTCAATATCAAAGACAGCCATGACAGATAACAGATTTAAAATGTATCAATTTTGGCAGTTCATAGATAATTTACTAAATAAATTTGAACAATTTTAGAATATTATTTTTCATTATTATGACTGGTCGTAGAAAAAATAGTGTATGCCACTAACATTTAATGGCTATTAAGACTTTTGCATTCAGTACGAACCTCGCCTAGGGCTCGTTTCGTAACTCGCATGCTCGTGTCTTAATAGCCATCATTAAATGCTCATTGCATACCTAATGTGCTATTTGTTTACAAAACTCCGCTGTCGATCTCTAGGTTAAGCGTTACATTCTTAAAGGTAATTCATATTTTTTCAGGGTATTTATGTAACAGAAGTTCATGAATCAAGTCCAGCCTCTAGAGCTGGATTAAGGGTCCATGATAAGATACTTCAATGTAACGGTTATGATTTTACAATGGTTACGCACAAAAAGGCTGTGAGCTATATAAAGAAGAATCCCACGCTGAGCTTACTGGTTGCTCGGAAAGGTGTGACATCAACTTAGGTTTTTACATCACAGTCGAACTGTAATCATTCCTTATTTTAAGTATTTTAAGTTACCATCCAACAGAATGCTTTTTGCATTAGAGAAAATTGCTTTTACAAAAAATTTTAATTATTCTTAAGCTAAGTTATTTTAACAAGATATGCTAAATCAATATATGTGTACGATTGTATGAACAATTTTCATTATGTTTTTGGTTATATAAATTGGTATTAGTGCCATATAAATTTTTTAGAAGAAATAAATATTACCGAGTTATTACAAATTTAATAGCCAGTCATCTCTAAAAATAATGCATTAGGTCTTGAATGATTTCACTTTATTTAATGCCATATTAGGATGTAGTGAACACCTTTATTTTAGTTTATAGGATATTGTTGTTTAGGGTATACTGAGTTATGTATGTTTATTGAAATATTTATGTAATGTTACTTAAATCAAAATATTGTCTATTATCAAAGTATTAGGCATGGTAGTCGAGAGCTAGGATATGTAGCTATTAAATAAGTGTTATGCATCAAAGTATATCCAGTCAGTATTTTTAAGTTTAGTGGAAAGATTGTTTCTTCATTTTCTAAGTATTTTCTAATATGTATATCATGGTAATCTTTCAACATGAATAAATGTGTGATAATATACTTACCTTTAAAACAATTGTTACGTTCCATTTTTTTCCTACTCGCGTGGGGTAAACTACACTTTACCGCACTCATTTTGCGTGCGTGTAAGGAATACTTAAACGAACTCAGTGCTGTAAAAATTCTTTACCGCACTCTTGTAATAATGAGTATATTTTATTATATGTAATATTTTATTTTTAATTTACTACATAATGATGCTAACCACAACTAATAGCGAATAACTGTCACATCATTAGAAAGCGTTTTTACTAGGTACCTATTGATGTGTAAACATCTTACGCGGCGGTATGAGAGTAAATCTCGGCAAATGGGACGGAAATGTGGGGACGTATTTTGTAAACCGATTGTTACATTATAACCCGTGCGCATTGAGAAGCAAGCTAATCCAGGACGGCCGTGAAGGATTTTTATATAATTTTGCCATTTAAAATAGTTCTTAAACGGATTTATGCGATAAAAATGCATATTTTAAATTAAACGAACCGCCAAAAGTATTATTCAAATGCCCAGACTTTTAAAACAACATTCAGTCAGGGCTCTTCTAAAATTTGCGAAGTTTGGTTTTTTAATGGACGGTTGAATTTAAAATGCATTTTCGCTTCAAAATGCACGACATATTCGTCGACAAATGATCCTAAAAAAAGTTCGAATTTTCGGATTAGTAGGTATACAACTTTGCCATTTAAAATCGTTTTTAAATTGATTTTAGACGATGAAAAAGCATATTATTATTTTAAATTAAACGAACTGTCAAAAGTATTATTCAGGTGCCCAGACGTTTAAAACAATATTGAGTCATAGCCCTCTTCTAAAATTTGCAAAAGTTCATTATTGACTTTCCCAAATCAAAGCATGTCGGCCAAAGATGAGTAGCTGGTAGTGAATAGGCTGTGTAGATTTTTGTGTCGAATTTGTGCGGTGAATTAATCCACTCCGAAGCTGCCAGTAAGTATTATTAAAGAATCCTAACCAATATTATAAATGCGAATGTGTTTGTTTCTTACGCTTTCACGCATAAACTGTTCCGATCATCATGAAATTTTGTACAGATATTTTCCAGAGTATAGGAATGAATATCCCAAAAGCTCACTATGAAGTGCAATGCAAAGGTAGGAGTAAAAGAAGACGAGGTGAAATCGCCATAGGCTGTCACGGAGTAGGTACAAGAAATGAAAGAGGCGAACGACTGCTGCAATTCGCACGGGAACATAACCTCTACACCATTTTTAAAAAAACCTGCTAGTAGAAAGTGGACATGGGTCAGCCCAAACGGTGTCACTAAAAACGAAATAGATTACATACTATCGAGTAGAAAAGAAATAATACAAGACGTCAGTGTGTTTAATAAGTTTTCAGTAGGTAGTGACCATCGAGCTATTAGAGGAAAAGTGGTATTAAATATTACAAGAGTCTAGGTACAGACCCCGGCCGTTTTATTTAAAGCTTCAAACCCTATTCCGGGGTATTATTATGGCTTTGCATGGCCCTCCGCTCGCTTCGTTCGCCACGGGCGCTCAATCAGCAAGAACTAACCAAAACTAACCCAAGGCTAGCCCAAACGAACCGAAAATATTATTATGGCTTTGCATGGCCCTCTGCTCGTTTCGGGGGCTCAATCACCCAAAACTAACCCAAGACTTACCCTAAATTAAGAAAAAAAAGCTAAGAGCTTATTGAAAGACGAAGAAAAATGGAACAGAAGAACTCAGGAGAATATAGGCAAATTAGCAAAGAAATATCAAAGCTTATAAGAAGAGAAAATACAATTATAAGCCATATCCGATGTAATCAAGCAGAATAAAAGCTTAAAAGTACTTAAAAGAAGCCTGGCGGAAGGATCAAAAGAAATTTATAAACTCCGCGACGCAGCAGAGGTATAATCACAACATATAGAGAACAAATACTTCAAAGGAGCGATCGAAATGGAGTTTGATTTCCATTGTATCAGTTGGTTTTAGTCTCTCTGGATGTCCTTCAGAATTTTAAGGTGATCAGTCAAGTTTCCTGACTTCAGTTTTTGTCGTGTCTAAGTGACTCTATGCGCACTGGTCCAGGCCACCTTTTCTATACATATGTGCAGCGGAAGAAGGCCAAGGAGGGTTTCCAGAGCTGCTGTGAGGCACGTTTTCATAGCCCCTGTTATACCCAGACATGCGAGCCTTTGTACTCTTGTTTACTTGCGCTGTGTTGTTATTTCCTTTGTTTTTACCCTCCACACTAAGCAGGCTTAGGTTATAATAGGCTTTATAATAGTGTTATTGGACCACCAGATGATGAAGGGTTTTAGGCCCCATGCTTTACCAAACAGTCGTCGACAGACCCAAAGCGCTTCCGTTGCTTTTTTGATACTTCTTTCCAGGTGTGGGTTTCAGGTTAGTTTCCGGTCAAGAACGATGCCAAGATACTTAACCTCTTTTGAAAGTTCTACCGTTCTACCTCCCAATTATAAGGTTCAGCTTCCTTCTTTTTGTGAATGGGATCACTACGTTATGCTTGGGTTGATATTTAGTGTTTTCTGTGTACACCATGTGCTGACAAATTTGAGTGCATTTTGCATACGTTCTGAGAAAATGTCGTCATGCTTTACCTCTTATTATTATAACTAGGTCATTCTGCGCAACCTTGGACTTCAAAGCCTGCTTCAGTCAGTCTTACCAGTAGATCGTCAACATCGAGAGACCAAAGCAAGGGCGATAGGACCCTTCCTTGAGGGTATCCCTTTATTACTTTGACTGTGACAGCTGTTTGTCCAATGGTCGCGGTGAATTCACGGCTGGTTATCATGGATTTTATCCATTGTGTAGTGGTTGGTTCCATTCCTCTGCAATTGTGGCGCGCTAAATGGATTCATGTGAGATGTTGGCAAATGCACCCTCTATGTCTAGAAAGCACACAGCGCCACTTCTTTTTCAGCCAGTGCTTTCTCTATATCGCGGACGACATTGTTGAAGAAGAGCATGGGTGGTAGATTTCGATGGTTGGTATGCGAATTGTTTTGCATGCAGTGGATCATTAGAAAGGAACTTGCTTCTGACGATGACGTGCCTATCGATAATCTTCTCCATTGTTTTAAGAAGGAAGGAGGTTAAGCTAATGGGGCGGTAAGACTTTGGTTTCTCTTGTGATCGTCGCTCTGTCTTTGGTATGAACGCTACCTTAACTTTCCTCCAGTTTTTGGGAATGTAGCTCAGTGCAAAGCTGGCTGTGAAGATCGATTGAATGTCTGGTAGTAGGAGCTCTATACCTTGTTATAAAAGGCTGGACAGATTCCATCTACTCCCGGATATTTATAGGGTTTAAAGCTATTTATCGCTCATCTGATTGTGTTTTTTTGTAAAAGTTTTATTGGCTAGACTTTTTGCCCTTTTTGTAGGCCGATAAAGCGGTTCCAATGGGCTCGTCTTCTTGTGCCAGCTCTTCTTTTGTAATTATGCTTGACCCGGGAAAGTGTGTTTCTAGAAGAATCCTTCTTCAGGTGTCTCAGCATAGGTGTCCTGGGCTGTATTCTTTAGTAGGCCGTTTTCATCTGAGTGTTCCTTGGATAGCATTTTTTATAGACGAATGGACGGTGCTAATTCATCTATCCCTTCACAAAAGGGCCTAAAAGTTCTTCTTTTGGATCTCCGAAGGTAGAGTTTTATGATATTTATCCCAATTCCCCCCCAGTCTTTTGGCTTCATTGAAGGCTTTCCTCGACTCAGTATTTAGCCTGTTTAGTTTTTTGTTCCACCATGGCACATCCCTTTTGGGTTGCCACCTGTTTCACAGGACAGCTTTTTTCGTAAGAGGCTATTATAGCACTTTCTAAGTGTATCGAGGCTACATCAAGTTCCTCAGTAGTTAAAGCGGATAGCGGTTCGCCCTCATGCTCCGACTATAGATGTTCTTTGTAGGCAATCCAATCGGTAAATTGCTAACCATTTTAGTATTTTCAACGGATATGTCGAAGCGAATGTGTATGGGATCGGACATTGAGTGAGTGCCCGAGACATGCCAGTTGGTTATATAGTTTGTTTTAAATGAGGTAGCTAGCGATATATCTAAAACTTCTTACCTTACCGTATTTATAAAGATGGATTTGTTACCTTTATTAATAATGTCTGCCACACTATTCTTCTATATATACTCTACTGGACCTTGTGACCGTCACCCGGAGACTCAGCGCGCATCATACAAAACTTCTGTAATCTGCATATATATTATATTCTCTGACGATGTGGAAGGATCGTAAGCTAATATTCTGTATCTATAGAGTTACTGAATATTAGTTCGTTAAAAGGCATTTCCACAGGAATAGAGCAATCGAGATGTGCTAGAGATGCAAGGTCATTGTTTATATGACTTCATTTCTTGTATATAGGAATTATATCCACCTGTATTTGTTTAATTTATTTGTGATC
Source organism: Pissodes strobi (assembly GCA_016904865.1). Lineage (NCBI taxonomy): Eukaryota > Metazoa > Arthropoda > Insecta > Coleoptera > Curculionidae > Pissodes > Pissodes strobi. The sequence goes on from MU182328.1 coordinate 148,584, forward strand.
TTAAGAGCCTTTAATTGGTCATATTGACACACTTTAGGATCTTTTATATATTTTAAAATATCTGTTTAGTCTTTAAATTGGACATTAATTATAAAAAAGACCTACTACGCCGTCTTCTAAGGATTCATTTCCTTGGCGTCCTTCATCATTTTGGAAGTCACTCCCCGTAGAGTTGTTTCCCCCAAATTACAACCTACAATAGTTCAAGAGTCGCATTAACTGACATATTCGCGCACAGACCACTCTTCGAATGTCTAGTGTGACCGCTTTCATCATAAAATATACCATATGACAATTCATACAATTTGTCACATGGCTCATTCAAATAGATGTATTGATCCAATATCCAACCCTCGTATACAGGACTTGTCGCCTTCGCGGTTTGCTGTCAAATGGATGTCTTTTATATAGATTTTTCTAAAGCGTTCGGTAGAGCAGTCCACTTAACTACAACACAAAAAGTTGTGAGCGATCTGATCGATTACCAATATCTACTGGGTAGATTGTCTTCTCAAACTGTTCACAGAACACGTTTCAGGATATTTTTGTACACAGAATATCATTGTACAAATTATGGTATTCCACAGCCTGCATAATCGATATAAATTCAAACAGATAGTTTCTTGACCAGGTTTCGAAAGCATTTCAAGAAGTTAAATTTACTTCAAGCTTAGATACATATATGTGTTTATTAAAATTTTATGTAGAATTTGGTTTCATGCCCTTTTCTGTTGAAACGTGACTTGTAATGAATACGTAAATGAACTAAAGATCAATGAAGAAATTAATTTAAATTACTTGAAGGTTCTATTCTTACAAGCAATGGTGTAGCCACAGGGAAATATAGGGGATATATCTCCCTCATGGATAATGAATATTAACCCTTTAAAATGTTTTTTTTCTGAAAATCCTAAGTAATCTACGTGGTAATATCCTAAAAA
>MU182328.1:154524-192133 GCA_016904865.1 Pissodes strobi
TTTTTTTCTGAAAATCCTAAGTAATCTACGTGGTAATATCCTAAAAATAGCTCAACAAACTAATATTTTGGGGATTCATGCTACACATGTTGTTTTTAGAGAGGTTGTCGGCTTGCGATTGGACAAATTGTCGATGCTGGTCGACCGACGGAAAAATCATAAAGAATGCACTTTATTTGGGTATTTTAGGTCAGTCAATTAGGTTGTTAGTTACGTTTGCCATTTTTCGAATTTATATAATTAATAACAAACGGTCAAGCAGGGAAGGATGCTGTTAATTATGTTGATCGTGTGTATTGTTAATTAATGAAAATTTAGTAGGAAACTTCTAAATATATAATATATTTATATTTAAAAAGGAAACTATATACTTATTACAATTACATGATTACAAATTTTAATTGAAACCTTTATATCTAACATGCTTATGATTTTTATCCGTTTTTTCTATATTTTTCATATTCTTAAATATAAATATATTGGTCACAAGGTACCCCCAAGACCTTTTTGTTTTTTAACGATTTTAACGACTTTTGGGCGTGGCTTCAGAAAATTTTGCGTGAACCTTCAGCGGCGCGAGCGGTGTTCATCTGCGAAGAAACGAATCCCCCCAAGGACTAACTCTAGCTACGCCACTGCTTACAAGTAACCCATGCAGAAACCACCAATGATTTCTAATACCTAATCTATGCAGGTAATAATATTTATAAAATTCATTACTATTAAGTAATATCGAATATTACTACAAATTCTGGGTAGCTCAGAAATACTTGGTTTGAGAGGTTCCATATTAAAGGGTGTCCAGAACGCCTTGGACTTTTTGCGATCGTAAACCAATAAAGGATTTTAAGTTTTTAAGCAAGATCAATGTACTCTTTAGGCAACTGGAAGTATTTTCATCGCAGAACAAAGATAGCCTTTGCACTAACTTTCTCAAGTGGCTCGTTTTTTAAAATAGCATCCACTACAATACTGCAAACGACTAATTTTTAGTAACACGTTTTATTTCGCCAATATTATTACAGCCACTAATATTTCCGCCTTACTCCTTAAAGCTTCGCCAGTATAGTCATCATAATTACATAACGCCATGAATCACCTCTGTTACTCATACAATAACTATCTCTACGCCTTATTTCTAATCTATCTATATACTCCGTATTATATAACACCGATACGATTCTTATGCTGCGCCATTCGCCTTCCAGGGTTGTCACGTCCTCGCCTATTTGAACGTCGCACATCGCCTCTTCAAAATTTGCTTGTTACAATATATTACACTACCAGACGAAACGGATGTAAAAACAATAAAAACTTCAATTTACATCTTGTAAAATAAGTAAGCTGGGAAATGAAAGGCTTGGTACTATTATAAGTTTTTATTTCTTATATTTTTATCCAATGAACACATTGTCAATAATAAAAGTAATAATAATAATAGTCATTTCCATAGGTAATAGGAATAAAGAACAGATTGGCCATTTATAAAGAAATCTAAAACAGGGTCACATAGAATTTTAAAAAGATATAACAAAGAACAAAGTCCACTAAATTTAGGACCTGGGACAACGTAACTAGACGTTATATCTAATTGTACATATCACTCCACAACCAATTTTTCAATAAACTCTACAAACATAATTACCTAACATGTATACATGTATTGTATTATCATACAAAAAGGACACATGAAATCTCATAGAATTGTTATATATGTGCATTTGAACGCGATCCATTGAGTGTAATAGAACAAAATATTTCCTCACATATAATTGGCATTTTGTGCCTTAATGTAAGGGAGGTAGTCACACGATACCTAATATTACGGTTAAACTATGAAGTACGTTCTGAAAGTCTTTGTAAATATAAGCAGAGGCAAATAAAATGTAAAACGGTAATGAAAGTTAGTTGAAAGAAGTATTAAAAAATAATATCAGTCAATATAGACAAATAATGTTTGATAAAAAACTAAATACCTATAAAATATCACAATATTTTTTATTTAAATATACCAAAAATCACTTCGCAAAAACTGAAGAATGGTAAGCGATCGTTCTAAGCTAAAATAAATCGTATTTCAAATAATATATGAAATATATTACAAGTATACACATAAGTGCTTGGAGAAGAGCAATAATTTGCCATGTCTTAGTCACAGACCCATTATGATATTTACTGATTTTGAATAAATCTGGCACAGCGGGTTATATAATTTTTTGCATTCTAATGAAACTATTGCCAGATATATAAAGGAGCTTTTTAAAACGTGGCCAGAGCAAAAATGGATATATTTTGAGAATTTTAGGTTGAATTTTCAGTTGAAACTTTGGCTTAATGAAATAAACTGGCTTGAATATTAAAATAGGCTTGCAGGTACAACTTTTCTTTATATAAATGGGGCCTATAGGATTATATAGGACTAATATATTAAATTTTCCGTGGTAATGACGGTACAAAGACATATATGTCTTTGGTTTGGTACGCCAGGATGATAATTTCCATTTGTATTCAAAGTGCTTCTTAGTGTTGCTATATCAAAATAAGCAGAATAAAACTGGGTAGCAACAAATTCAATTGAAGGCAGAATAATATGTTTGGGGTCAGTATGTATCCTTGCTCTTCTTAATGCAGTTTTCCATTAACATTGAAGGAGAAGTCCTGAAAGGACCAATAAATGGCTAGTTCTTCTAGTAAATTTTAAAATATTGTCCCTAAAGCTTTAGACTGACAGGCTGATATCACAGTCGCGCTATTTTCTTAAGGTCAATAAAAGCCGATACTTTAATTTGCCATAATATTAAACTGAATCAAACGATATTTTGCATTTTAAATATTATTGTTTCCACATTTTACTACTTTATGCTAGTGAATATTACGGTATACCTAAATTCTTTAAGGTTCGGCAAGTTACTATAACAAGCGTGTTTTTATTCCTGGATTTTTTCTTTATCAAAGTATCAAAACAGATTAGGAGTTAATTAGATTTTGTAACAATGTTGGAAAAGAACGAGTGGCATAGCCAAGCTATATGCCCCAAATACAATTTGCCACTACACTCTTTTGTCCCTCTCGCCCGCAAAGCCTGGCTTGCCACTGAAAAAACTCCCAAAATATGCATTTGCGTTTCATATTAGTCCTAGATATTCTACGCCTAATGCACACAACTGACAATAAAATGTCAAAAACTTAAAATTATATAGGGGAACTGAAGGCATAATTGAACCTGCAGGAAAAACGAACCGTTTGTGTATTTCCACAGAAAATATAGTTAACTATATTTTCTGTGGTATTTCTCTTATTAGTGGTGACATCTTTGGAAGAGTTACATTTTCGGTTTACTCTTGCGGACACTTAGCCATTTATCGGAAAAGTAAACAGATGCTTTGTATTCAAGGTAAGTCGGTTTTCTTGCTTTTCGATGTAAAATTGGCTCTTTTTGTGCATGCTGCGTTTTCGCCTGGTATAGTGTTCAAATCTTTTGAAGTGCTTACTTACAGCATTATTTTGGCTTTTTAAAATGCATTTACCGGATTAGTTTACGAGTGACATAATCTCTAAAATATATGTTTTTGTCGTCTGTGAAAAGGCAAAGCGGACCGGGCAAAACCGACCAGTTGGACCCATTTTGCCTTCTATGGACCATTTTGCCTTCATTGTTCATTTTAAGCGATTTCTTGATATTTTATTGTTTTTCGATGGTTGGCGACCACAAAAAAATATGAATTGGCAGAGCTATTCGATGAAAAATGCCACACAAGGTCATGGGGCTTAGAAAAACATCCGAAACTTGTCGTTCCAAAGAAGACATTAATGAGCAGATTTGACATATACACAAGATCTCAAAACTTGGAAGATGCGACTGTGAAGAAACGTGGGTCGATTTTAGTATTTTCAGCAAGTAGCAGGAACAGAAGTGAAAATCATGGAATTATGGTTCTTTGGCTTGACGATCAAAGACTTACGCTTAGCTTACGATCTCGCCGAAGAAAATCAAATTCTTGACAATTTTGATCACACAACCCGAATGGTTGGAAGCTACTGGTTAGAACTTTTGATTTGAGTCTGCGCAAGCCCTGCAACGAGATCAAGTGGCTTCAGGGCGACGTCACGGCAGTAAAAAGTTCGTCATTTTGCTAATGGAACTTATAGATAAGTACCAGTTTACAGCCGAAACGTTGACGAAATAGGTGTCGCAATAGTTCCTAAAAGTCTGCCAAAAATTATAGACAAGAATGAAAAAAAAGCAAGTCGGATTAATAACCTCAACGGAAAGAGGTCAATTGGTCACTAATGTTTTTTGTTTTAGGGTTAGTTTGGGTTAGTTGGTTCCTACATGCCCTCAATGTTTGTGTTCCCACGAAATCAGCTGAAACCAGAGCTAATCCGAGGGGATCTTTCGTCGAGTGTTATGAAAGTGGCTGGATTCAAAGGGACATTTTTACCAGATGGTTGGAAAAGTTTGTAGAATTCTCAAGCGCTACTAAAGACAGGTTGGGAGACCCAGGGAGACCAAGCGAAGCAGAGGTAGACCACAGAGACGCTGGATAGACGACATTGTGGAAGTGGTGGGAAAAAACTGGTCCCGAATTGCTAGAGATCGACAGACTTGGAAGAGATACGAAGAGGCCTATGTCCAGAAGTGGATGGAGAAAGGCTGATGAAGAAGAAGAAGAAGAAGAAACTAAAGATAGACCATTTCTAGTACTTCTAGGTGAACATGCGAGCCATACAATTGGTTGGTCGAGCATTTCAAAAAGTAGCCACTCTCCTCACGGCTCATAATGCATTTCGATCAACTAGAACATGACCATCCGATCCAAATGTTTTCTCGAAAGTGGACTTTTTAGCGTCGGATATCGACCATGCATCTGATGATCTTACTAATGCAGAAAACAATGATGATGGTCCGCCAAGTTTGCAGTCCGCCAATGCAGAAGCCAGTGTTCAACCTTAACCAGGTTGCTCCAAGTCTGTGACTGGTGAACAATCAATTTTAAATTTAGTTTGAATGAGAGCAACGATTCTGACTAAGACATCTGCCTGGAACAAACTGCAAATGATGAGCAAATGTTTCCCGTACCAAGAACAAGAGAACTGCAATTGGTAAAACAACAATTACTTCATCTTCATACGAAAAATAGCTAGAAACCGTACAAATTAGACAAATTAATGCCAATCGAGTAAAAGCAAACTTACTTTTAATGATCCTGCTGCGGTGAACCCTAAAAAGAAACCGACAGTAAGTAAGTCAAAGTGTCAGGAGATACTGCCAATGTTTTTGCTTTGAATCTACAGAAAGTTAGATTCTGTGTTTAGGTTGTCAGTTATGAGCACTCTGTTCATGCGCTATTGTAGCCGATAATGATCCTGCGGCTGTTTTTGCATGCGGAAAGTATCGGTGATATTCATTGTTCTATTTACTTTGTTACAAAACAGATAAAATATTATATCTTTACTTTGGTCCGTTTTGCCTGCCTCAGTGTACCATTTGACCCTCAAGTGCAGTCAGAACGGTCCATTGCAGTTTATCTGTGTTTTGAATATTCAAGGAGATTTGCCTTGTTCATTTGATTTCTATAAATGTTGAAACTCGTACATACGTGTTTTTTCCCCGACTAGTTTGATTTTGCTAAAATATTTTTCTTTTTCTCAAAGGTGCTGCGCCGTTTTGCCTTCCCTTCCCCTAATATGCCCTAATTAGCCATTAAAATCCGTATGAAATCCGGAACAGTAAAAATGCGTACAGAGTCGGATTTTTCTAAGAGTTTTTCCCGATCGAGGACGAAGCGCATAGAGTGGGAGGCTAAAGATTCTTCCACGAAATATATGTGAGAAGCATGATTTTTATTTTTGCTCTGAGTTAGTATCTGTAATAAAATGGAACAACACACCTAACTGGGTTTTGATCGTCATATGGGTAATAACAACCATAGTGCGCGAACTCGATGATCTGCGTGTGTCTGACCAGAACAAAAGGTAGAAACTGGTTATCAGTTGTACCAGTCGGGATGATTGCGCTTCCATCATATTGTCTATATTGTCTTCCAAAATATGATCTGGCCTGGTTAGGCCAGATGAAATTTCAGTTACACCCGAACCGACGAAGTGATGAAAGGGTTTCTGGGCTTGCATCTGTTGCAACTAGATTTTAAAAAAATCAGCCACACTATTTTGTATATGCAACCAACTGTCACTAGGCAAATTTAATGAGTATTAACTATTTAAAATGACAACATGATTAAATAAACGCACATATACAATTCTATGAGATTTGGTGGTTCTTTTTGGAAAATGTCGGACACCCTTTAATGTCCAAGGCCCTAGTTTTTAGAGCAAAAAACTCGTAAAATATCGATTCTTTATTTCTAATACGCCACCACTTAAAGTTAGAGGCACCAACAGCCATAATTGGTTGATGTAAAAATGGCGTAACCTTTTTACTACCTACCTAAAAACTTTTTGTTTCTTACCAAAATTCGTTTTTTTAGGGAAGGAGCACGACTATTTTAGATTTAAAATCCTACCTGATAATGTGTGAAATAAAGTAATCTTATAGTTATTTAAATGATTTAAAGCTGTTCTTATTTTTCTTCCAAATTGATTTAGCAGTTACGAAAATGCTTCGATATGGCCACTGTATCTTTATTAACATATACCTAGGGGCCACAAAAGTCTGAAAAATTAGTTCACAGACATCACTAGCCTGAAAATAATATCAAATATTCAAGGTCGCCATAAAGGTCATGGTTAACTTGAATGTTCTGCTTATTAGAATTGTATTTTACGCGATATTCTTAGCAAATTTGGAGGCTCTAAAAATATAATCTGATTTGCCAGCAGCACGAAATTATTTGCACTTTTTTTAATAATAGGCCTTATGATGTCGAGTTCAATTTAGCCAGAAGTAAAAACGTTTCCTGGTTTCGATTACTTTCGACTAAAGTAGACGTTTGCATTAGAAGACATTATGAAAAACTGAGATAAGAAAACCTATTTCATCCTATCGGTCAATTTAGATTCTAGTCAAAACAAAAAACGCCAATAGTTCGACAATAATTAAATAGGTAGTATCTAAGGAGAAATATTATTCATTAAATTGTTCCTTAAATGTGACTTGCGCATCAGATTTTCCTTACCTGAAAATGAACAATATCGTATAAGAAATTAGCCACCAGTCATCAGTTCCAAAAACTTTTTTTTTGTGGGACTTCGTAGAAGTATTAAAAATAGTCGCTTCTTCTTAGTTTCATATTCGAGAGGTGTAATACAATTTTCATTTCATATCAGATTTTGATTTTTTTATATTTTACATAAATTCAGTTTAATCCAAACCAAATGAAAATATTAATTTTTACGAAATTTAATTTATAAATTTTGTATTTTTTGTCAGCATTTTGTTTAAAACTTCTCGATTTTTAACGACAATTAAGAATTATGATTGAATTATCTAAATAATACGACCTACTTGAAGCAGAGTTCATCCAATCTGACTAAAAACGTAACGATGTTCTATCTATGAAATAATTGTAGAAATACATGACCACAAGAATAAAAATAGAAAGGTTTTTAAAATCGTATTACAAAAGATCCCATTAAATATAAGCGCAAAGGATTATCAACAAATATTTTATGTTTAACATGCTTTATTCATTTTAGTGGTTATTAGCATTTTGCACTTAAAAGATATTTTTGTTACTTAGTTATTTTCATTATGCAAGCGATACCGTGAAAGAATGCACATAGGTAGAGTGAAGTAAAAAATGCATATTTATTTTAAACTCATTCATAAAAAGAAAATATATATTTTCAAGGGAAACTATCTTTTATGAAATTTTTAGGGGGTTACCGACCTTATAATAAGGCGTATAAAAAGAAATTTAAAGATCAGTTTTTATTTTTACTTTATCTATTAAATAGTAGATTAAAAAAATAATAATAATAAACTGTTAGAATTAATTACATGAACACTTGCATCAAGTAGGTTCATTTATAAGTCAATTTTTATTTTTCTAAAAACAAATAATATTTGATGTAAAATTTAAAGCTATATTAAATTTGGGAAAAAAATATTTTAGTTTGAATTCGATTACTGTAAATTTATAAAAAAAAAACATATATTTAGAAAAAATAAAAATTGACAATAAAAAGTAAAATTGCAGGTACTGCTCACTATTACAAAGTTGAGAAAAGCAACTTCTAATAAGTATTTGTCTGAATTTCTATAAAAAATGGGATCTTTCCATTTTTTTTTAGGAAATGTTAAACTTGGCAGGTATGCAGATGCCACGTGACTGCATGAACATTTACAAGTAGGTTATTTATGGGCAGTTTTTATTTCCCTAAAAAAAATAAATATTAGACGGAAATTTTAAAAATAGCTAAAGTGTTTTTGTCTAATCGTTTTTTCTCTAACTTGCACTGCTTATGACATAATCGGTGGTTCCCAGACCTTATGGACACACTGTATAGAGAAAATCAGTATCTCCGTTGTTTTAACACGAAAAAATTTGAAAGGCAAATGTTGTATGATATACACAGGTGCAAATTCTAAAATATTTTCCAATGTACAAGCATGAAAGTATTTTTTTAAATAGTATTTCCCATTTTTCTCATTGAATTCGGCATATAATTTTGCATAGGACACCGTATTTTATTTTGGTGATCATTGAGATGTTGCCAAATGATTCTATTTTTCTTAAAATTGTGTCGAAAAATTCGTGCCGAAAAAGTGATCTTAAAATAGCACTAATGTGCTAAATAAGAAAATTTTATGTTGTGATAAATCTTAGAGCTTTCCGGAACAAATCTGTTTAACCAATACATTTATAGCATATACAGGATGTTCTTACAGTCATGCAATCTAGCGATTTTAAGGCATGGAACATCCTATATGTGAATACGTCATTGAAAAATTAACAAATATCACGAAAATTAGGACTTTGTATAAAAGTTGATATAGTTTTCGTAAGAGGCGCAAATGACAGAAACTGACTGCTTGCTGCAAAACTATGTCAACAAGGGTATCCTGAGAGAAGTTAATGAAGAAAGAGGTGTTCGAAAGACTTGTTCCGACCTCAAAAGCGAAATTAAAAGAAAACTGAAAGAACTAAAAGTGCGTACACAGAAGACGATGAACTAACTGTGCTGCTGGCTGAAAGTAATTGCAAATTCGTATATTTCTCAAAGAAAATTTTCGAATGAAAAAGTTCTAAGAAGTTCTAAGATGGCAGTTCTACAGTTTTGAATAATAATAAAATGCAACCTTATCATGGTCAACTGGTGCAAGAGTTAAACAACCAGGACCTCGTATCCACAGTTCCTTTCAGTGGACATTTTTTAAAATATTGTATTGTTCGTTGATAAAGCATGGAAATGTCATTATTATTGCAACCACCAACCCGCATTTTATAAGAATTAATAGCCCAACAAGATGGGCATTGAATATTTGGGTTGATATAGTTTGAAATTATGTACGACGGCGTTCTGGGGTCACACGAGAAAAAACATTTTAAAACAGCTCTGAGATAAAAATTTGGAATTCTGAGATTAAAAGTCAGAATTCTGACTTAAAATGTCAGAAATCTGAGAAAAAAGTCAGAATTCTGAGATAAAAAGTCATAATTCTGAGATAAAATGTCAGAATTCTGATAAATAGTCAGAATTCTGAGATAAAATTTCAGAATTCTGAGATAAAAAGTGAGAATTTTGGATTGATATTTCGATATTTCTTACTTAACCTTTTTATTTCAGAATTCAGACTTTTTATCTCAGAATTCTGACATTTTATTGCAAAATTCTGACTTTTTATCTCAGAATTCTGACCTTTTATCTAAGAATTCTGACTTTTTATCTCAGAGTTCCGACTTTTTATCTCAGAGTTCCGACTTTTTATCTCAGAATTCTGACTTTATCTCAGAATTCTGACTTCTTATCTCAGAATTCTGATTTTTTATCTCAGAGCTGTTTTAAAATGTTTTTTCTTGTGTGACCCCCGGACGCCGTCGTAATTATGTCATACTTAGGTTCTTATTTTTTTTTTCATATTTTTTTCGAAGAACTAGAAACCTTAATGTCTATTTGGAATACACTCAGTTTCTAGTACGGAAAACACGGTCGTACAAGGAAAACATCCTGCATAAATGATCAATTTACTAGATTACAAATTTTACGAAATCATGAAAGTACAGTTGTAAAAGTTAAACGAGTTAGTTAGTAAACAAATGATCTGCAGATGACTTAATCAGGTAAACTTAAAAGCTAGGAAGGCTTCAAAAGGTCCAAAATTATCGCTTCAACGTCATGGTGCCCGACGTCAGTTTTTTGTCAGGATTTTGTCTAAACATGGGAGATGGACGAAAATGAGTAAGGAGAAGAACCGGCGAGAGATTTAACCAAAATTTGATTAAAGAATTCGCAAGCTTTAATAAGGAATTCGTTATATTGTGGAGTGGTACCTATAGAAACCCTTACATAATTGAATACCTTTCCAGTAAGACTTTTTAACTTCGCAAATTTATATTTATATTTTTAAGGCCTTTTGCCTAGTGGTTCGCCAATAATTTTGTCTTTATGCAAGCTAATGCAAGATACACGAAACTGCGGCAGTACGAATTTTTTCAAACAATTCAAATATCGGTATACTTGATTGGCTAGCTAGGAGTCCTGATATGAAACCAATTGAACATCTCGGAATGAATTCAAATTTGATCTCACGAATGGCATCCTAGACCTCTTGAGATATGGCTAATGCTGTCATAGAAAACTATTTAACCTTAAGAAAAAACTAGAAACCTAATTTCAAGTGTGCCACGAAGATTAGAAGCTTTAAGAGTTGCTCGAGGAGGCAATACAAAATGTTAAATAGTTAATTTATTTTATGCGTATTTTTATGAATTTTCTTGATTCTTATTTTTTGCCTGTTAAGTAAGCTAATAAAGTATTGTTTTCAATGTAATTTTAATCAATAAACCTTTTCTCCCGATATGCTTTTACTTAGACTATCCTCATTCAACCATATTCAGTAAGGTACTTGTTTTGAACAGCCTAGTTTACCTAACACCTAATTTATAGCCTATACTTGTGTGATACAAAATGCCGAGTTTTAGTAAAAATATGATATTTCAAAAAGTATTACAAATAAAAGAATGAACGAAAAACAAAATATGTGTAAGAAAGTTATCTTTTAGCTGGGAATGATTTTTAGAAACAACTCACCTTACATATAGGGAGCTTCAGAGATTTGAAAAAAACATACCTTCAATTTTTTTCATTTGCAAAATATGAAAAACTGCAGGCGACAATCGTTTCGATAAAGGAAGAAATAAGCTACAAGCTTAAAAAATATAAAAAATCAGCCTTTGTTCAGAAATGACAAAGCTCAATATTTAGCCAAAACTAAGCGCGTCACTTTTTACTTATTTTACGCAAGGATAAATTATTTCAATAATCATCTCGATTCCCAGACTTAAGAAAAATGAACTTGAATGAATCATTTGTCAAAGAACAAGCTGTGTTATTATGGAGCAAGTGTGTGTATAAAATTCTTCCAGTCACAAAAGAAGATATGATGCACCCTATTACCTATACGAACTGTTCGGAATATCGTTAACAACCTTTAAAGAACGCATGTTTAGATGATAATGGAGTAATTACTAAATTGAAGGGTATTATAATATTCTTTCTAATTTGACTAATTACAGCTTTTGTTCATTTATTTCCATTGTTGTTAAACTACACTCTGTTTTTTGAAAAGGCTGTTTTTTGCTTTTACATAATCAGTAAAAATCATCCGACTAGAAACGACTATCAAAACAAATGTTTTCCTGATAACTAATCTTTTGTTAAAGTTACCAACAGATGGACAAATCAGATATCAAATCCATTACGACAATAATCATTAGCTTTTGTTCAGGTCATCGTCAACTTAAGGAAAATGACGATAATTATGCATTTTTCACTTAACACATAAAATATTCACAAAACGGGGCATTTTACAGTATAAGTTTTGCAATTATAAATTTTACGAGCTTGAATTTATCTCTAAAATTGCAGGCTGTTTGAATAGCTCTATTGGTTTAAAATTGCTAGATCGGCACGACTCTAAAAAAAACACCCTCTACAAGCCTATGAATATGTTGTTTCAACTGAATTATTGGCACATTTAATTTAGATTTTGTTTAATAAGGACTTTTCCCACACGATGTTTCCGACTAAATTTGAAGAAAAATTTAATATATTAGCAACGTCCTAGCGACCAAAGACTTTAAGAAATGGGTCGATAACAACGTTAAAGAACACATGTACGGGTGTCCGGTTATAAATGTAACCCCCCCTTTAACTTTTTTATTTACCCTCGTATAAAAAAATGTTAAGTATAAAAGTTGTAAGGATCTTCATATAGTTTTCTGCGGTGTTACTAGAAAAACAATTGAACATCGAAATTCTACTGTGCAAATTAAATTAATGTTTTTTTTTTAATGGGACACCCTGTATATTCTTCCGGATATCGGTAGAGCTCTCTAAGACGAGTTCAGTAATATAAGGTTTGTTGGGTCTAGCTATAATAGTTACCACGTAAATTGCAAGAATGTCGGATATCTGATCATTACTGAACCCCTCTCCTAAATTCTTTATTTGGTGAGCTAGAAAAAATGTTGTATACAAAAGTTGTAGGTTCCTTCAGAAACTTTTCTGCGGTGTTACTAGGGAAACAACTGAACATCAGAAAAGCTTCTGAAGGAAGAATCTTTTTCTAGCTCACCAAATAAATAATTTAGGAGAGGGGTTCAGTAATAATCAGATACCCGACATTCTTGCAATTTACGTGGTAACTATTATAGCTAGACCCAATAAACCTCATATTACTGAACTCGCCTTAAAGAGCTCTATCGATATACAGAAGAATATACAGGGTGTCCCCTTAAAAAAAACATTAATTTAATCTGTACAGTAGAATTTCGATGTTCAATTGTTTTTCTAGTAACACCGCAGAAAACTGTATGAAAATCCTTCCAACTTTGGTATTTAACATTTTTTTATACGAGGGTAAATAAAAAAGTTAAAGGGGGGTTACATTTCTAACCGGACACCCTGTACAGATTGGTTTAGATAATTATGGAGTAATTGCTAAATTAAAAATAATCTTTCTAATTTGACTATTTAGACCTTTTGTTCATCTGTTTCCATGTTGTTAAACTTCACTCTAGCACAATTAAGAAAAAAAGCTTTCTTGATGTCACGGTTTTTTGGCGCACCCCGTGTATTGAAAAAATATTTTAGAATATGCATCTCTGTTGGTCCTACAACTTTTGCATTTAATATTTTCCCGTATTTCTTACAATGGAGATATTGGACTTCCTCGCATGAGTAGTGAAATATGATTTTACTAAATGTTAAACACGCCATTTTTCGAAGCTATTTCATATTTTTTTAATATAGTATTTAGATTACATTAGAAGATGAAAAAGCTTAATTATAAAATAAATAAAAATAATCACAATGTATCTATTATTACGAGCATACTGGTTATATATTGTTATTAAATTGAGCTTACTGAAATATTTACGTCTAGATGATATATACAGTGTACTGGGCCGATCTAGGATGTGAATTTTGGTAAATAACCCAAAGTTGGCACATAGATTACATACAAGTTATGAAAGTGAGTTAAGGCTAGTTTTGATCACTATTTTACATACTATCATTTACTAAACGCGAGAGTACTTAACGTTTAATTGAAAGCTATTTTCAGCACAACCAACGCCTGATTTGTAAAATCACATTTACTTAAATCTAGTTATGGTAATATAACTCTGACATCAAGTATATAATATGAGCCACCCTATTTCGATCACATTTATATGGCGCCCTAGTTCTTATAGTATCAACCAATAGCAAAAATTATAAAACCAGTAAAAAATAGTTTGTAATAATAAAAATATAGGTATTGCTACTACATGTCATAAGCGTCTTAGATCCCATAATTGTATAGCGGTATTGCAATTAAGATGAATGTTTGAGTTTGAAAACATATTTTCTGATATCGAATAATTGGTATACTTAAGATCAAATGAGGTTTTAAATAAAATCCTTAATTTTGATTGTCCGAAATCGATTTGTTTGTCACAATAAGAGCACCTTTAGATACGCGCACAAAGGATGGCACCTATGTGATTTTAAAGCTGAATTAGTGTGGCTTCAGATTAAGGGTATAGGGCAAGGAACGTTTGGATGCTTATAAACTAACACTCATATTTTTTTTCACCAACCACAGCCAATAAGTTTTACAGTAGACTCTTTTAACCACGTTATCTCTCTGTTGATATTTAACAAGGTTTGTAGGTATTTTTATAGAATCAACTTTGTTAGAGATATAACATGAGCTAATTAGAGTTTATTTTTGTGAGTTGTTGTGCTGACGATAACTTTCAAGTTGGACTGGAGCCCGAATTTCTTATAGTTCAGAAACTAGATCATATCATATGACTACTTCTTTGCTAGCAAAGAATTGATTTATACAAATATTGTTTATATCATTGGCAAAAGGGATGAAAAAAGATAGTTCCTATTATTATAATAATACTTTAAATTCAATTTAAATAGAGTTTAACTGACATTGGCAACAGAGCAGATACTGAATTCGGTCGTTAGTGTTTTTTCCGCATTTCTTCCGTAGCTTAGTGTTACCCAAGCTACTTTTCTACATGTAGAAACGAAGCATTGAAAGCCTGCATCCCTAACAAATTTCAAAGCACACAACTTACATAATCAGTACAAGGGATTGTCGAAAAACAAACCTGACACATAATAGGTATTCAAGCGAATGACCGTTAAATACATTCAGCTGTGGTATTTACAAACAGCATTCAAGTCCCTTTGGTCATTTTTAGTATTCACGATATGACGCCTCCATATAGCTATTTGAACGTCATCATTTGATATTTCAATGACCGAGGTATTTACACAGGTTTCGGACTGTTTTTGTGATTTGTTTGCGTTTTTGTTAAATTATGGAGAATTCTTCTATTTTGGATACAGATTTTTTCTCTATAAAGCCATGAATTACTTAGCATTTAGCAAGTTGAAACAATAAATCAGCTAATAAATAAGAATAGCACTGTAAAAAAACAATATGTTGGAAAAGGAGTGAAAATTATAAATTCAAAGGATAAAGTAAACCCAGCTTTCTTGGAGGATTCAATGAAAAGTACTGGAGATAAAAAATATATCATCTTGACTATGGATACCTCGAAAATGGAAAACCCTATTGCAGATAAAGAAAATAAAGGTGAACATTTGGCAAAACCTTTTCCCTCAAAGGCAAATGTAGATGGGTTCAAAACAATAAGACACAAAATAAAACCAATAACTTAATCAGACTCCATCCTTAAAGAACTTCATGCAGATAGGGAATCATAATAAAGGTAGTTTACCTTTCTGAAAGATCTTAGAAAAATCAAGGATCAAAGAGATATGTTTTTACGAATAATAGAACGATCTTTTTACAAGAAAAGAAAGAGGAAAGGGTCTTCATCAGATTTTGAATAACGATATTGTGGTGTAATATTTCGTTAATACAATTATTACATTAGGTTTTTCACTTGCTTTTTTATCTCATTTTTCTTTATCTAAATTGAAAATAAATGATTAAGTTCGTCATTAATAGGATAACATATTCCACAGTACATACATTACTGCAAGTAGTTATCACATCTTATTACGTTAAAAAATATAGCAAACTCATCCCTTGACATTCGAAAGAATTTATCAAAGTACATAGGTATCATTTAAATCCACTAACCACTGTGAAATACTGGTACTTTCGTGGCCGTTGAATGGTCCTGAATAGTAATAACAGCTACCCAGTCGTTTATGCTTCATGCTAATAACTAAAGACGACAAAAACTAAAAAAAACAACTCAAGGGAATAATTGGTATTTATCGATCGGCCGCTTGAATGCCTCTATAGATTCCTAGTATTGGGTATTAAGAAATGTTCAGTGCTTGAAACACTTTAATACATTACACTAGAGCCTATGTAGGAGTTTGTTTTGTTTGACCTCATCTCCTTGTGCTGTTGTTGAAGGTCTTGTGTTTTCAAAACACGTAATTAAGAATTATTGATGAAAGTTTGTAGAGCAGACTGAGGGTCACTACTTTGAGCATCGCTTAGTCGCTTTAAACACTCGATAAATTAGTCAGTGTTTTGAATGTATCAATATCAGAGATGTGTGATATTCTAAACACTAATTAATTTAGCAGCGACTAATCATGGTTCAAAGTAGTGGGCCTGAGAGTGTTTCCTTTACAAATAATCCAAACTGCATTCAAAAGATTTCCTTCGTGTTATTAATTCATATACCTCATGCTGCCCTACTGCAAATGTGTATAGTCTGTTGAACTCTTATTTTAAATATTTATATTCGTCCTAGTTAAGAGAGGACGAAAAAAAATCTAGTTTCTTGTGTATAAAGCTGTTTGCCATCTCAGCTTCAGCAGGGGCGTAATTCTCAAATGACAGCGATACAGGGTGTTCCAAAGAAATTCAAGTTAAAAATCAACAAGAATATATGTCTCTACTCAATTATTTTAACAAGATAAATTTTTTTAACACATTAAAACACAGCTAATGTTCTATACTCTCTTTGGAAGAGTGTTTGATCGAGTACATGATTATAAAGAATTAAACGTATGCCATAAAATATTTTGACATATAATAAACTATTTAAAACTATGCAACAAATATAGTTTCAAGATTAAAGATAATTTCACTATATAAAATAGAGCTAATAGGGCATGCTAAGATTTTGGAGACACCCTGCGTATATTTGAATTAAATTATATTTTTTTCGTCTAGATACAATACAGAAGAAATTACTTACGTACCATAAGATTGCACGTTTTTAGTATCTCGATAAATCTATCATTCGTAATTTGACAATTAGATACACAATACTTTAAACATTATAAAGTTAATATTGCTCAAATATTATCTTATGGATTCTTTATAGTTAAGTACATTTTAATTTGTACGCGAAAAATACGTGTTCTTAAACTTTATACGTCATCTTACACATTTAAGTCTAGTGGTGTATTAAATGCTTCTACAATTATAAGCATGCATTTTATTGATGTTTATTGAATAAAAATAAACCATATTGTAGAAATGTCGATATTTGTGAAATATCAGATAAGAAACATAGTTTTTGATTTATTTGACACAACTATCCAAATTTCAACTTTTTCGCTTTTCAAATTTATTTTATTATGCTGAATTCTCTGCAAATAAATTAACTATCGCTCATCGTTTACGAACATTCCGAAAATAATATTTTGCTTAAAATACACAGAAAAATACTGCCCACTGATATTTAAATACCAGATTTTTAAGAACTGCTATCGTTATATTAAGTTTCTAAGATTAAATAATTAATTTATTTGGCTGTAAATTTTTTTGTATCAAATCTAAGTAATGGGCTGTCAAGTTTCAATACTTCGAGTGACCGGTGAATCCCCGAACTTGATAAAAAGTCGTGTGTCAAATAAGTATGTAAACTATCTGGAAAACAATAAGATACCAATCAACAAGGTATTAAGTGTTATTGGTGTAACATGGAAATATTTATCCACTATGTCTACTTAATATACTAAAAGTTATCTGGCTTTGTTAAACGATGAGTCGTGACTTCGACCTGTCTCGTAGGTCTGTTAGTCATTAAATTAAGTACTTCAAGTTATGTTTTGCGTTATAATTGGCACTTTATGATTTCAGTGTTAAAAAAGCCAGTGTCACTTATACATGTTGAGAATTGCTTAATCATGCAAAATATAGAAAACATGTTAATATCGCTTGCGTGCGATTACTGCAGACACGAAGGGGGCACATGCTCAATGGGCCGCTGTTTAAAGGTTTAAGATTTGTAACAAATTGGGTACACTGGCTTTGAGTCCTAAAATACATAAAGTGGCAATTTCTTGATTAAATATACGACGAAAACGCTTGTAGTATAAAAAACAAATGTCCTAAATCTTATGAAGAATGCTCTACAAAGTAAAAACTGAGACGATAGCTTTTCATAGTCGAACTCCAGCAAGGAAGTTGTTCCTAGCGGGATTTGGCTAATATGAGCGAAAAAATCATATGATTGACTCACTAGCTGCTGGCCGGTATAGTTGTAGAAAAATGAGCACTTCATGGAACATTATCATTTTGATTTAAAATTAGTATGAAGATAATAAAGAATCACTACGAAATCCGACCCATAGCGACAGAAAAATCTAATGACAGTCGGATTTCGGAATACAATCTATTAGCATTAAGAAGAATAATCTCTTTGGTTAGTTGAATCACTATTCCCTTTCAAGTAACTTTCTATTATATACGTTTGAAATACTGTAAATTGGGTTCTCAGGTCACAGGAAAAAATGAGAGGGTAAAATCCTTAAAACAGGTTTGAAAAACTTTGCTATTAAATAGAGTAAATAACATTCGCTAGAGTGATTCTATTATGCCAAGCTAGGCCTCTATATATTAGTATAATTTACTACTTTAAATATTAAATTCAAAGCAGTATTAAGCTACACACAAAAATGACTAGGCAATTTCAGTTTAAATACATCCCTAGTATCACGAAATCTCAAAAAGTATTATATATTTAGGTGAAAATAAGACTATTGTTTAAAAAATACCAATATATAATATTGATATTATGCAATCCATTCAACACTTATAAACTTTACTGTAGGTTTGTATTTTTTTTAGTTCGCATTAAAGTAACATGTTTCATGCATGCGTTCGAAATTTACGTAGTGTAAAATATTAATGTTTTCGTTGCTTTAATTTCCATCTAAAAATGTTGCTATAATAAAGCATTATAGACGATTTATTATATTAGGGGATGCCTTTTGCCTCAAATTTTCATTAAACAAAGTATCACAGACTGAATACTGAGGGAGAATACTGTATTTTGTTAAGGAAAAGTGTAACTATTACTGAGAACCCATAATAAACATCTTAAGTATATCCTTAACTCTAACTTTACGATACTGTCCTCTTTGATTAATAATTTATTAATATTGGCTTTTTGGCTACTTTCACCAATAGAATTGGTGACTTTACTAGATTATGAATAAATGGTGATCACTTCTTGTCCGCCGCCTCTCACCATAAGTACTTTTTCCATTCCTTCCGAAAGTACTTCCAAGAAGTCCAAATCTGAAAGAAAAAAATTATGAAATGCACAATAATTGAATTAATAATTGTAGTTGTTATGTATAGGTACAGAGTTATCCAATAAAGTGGTGGGCCTCGAATTTTGTAATCGGAATTGAATTTTAATGATAAACAAAATTTTATTGGTTTTTGATTTTCTTGGGTTTATTATAGGTTCGTGGATAAATAAAAGAGGGTTAATACAACTTTCTGACCCTGAATACAGAGAACGAGCCATTAAAAAAGCGAAAAATGCTTTAAAAATTAATAATTACCCAGAAAATCTAATAAATAAAATATTCAAAGACAGAATAAATAAATTTTACAATTCAATTAAAAATCAGCCCACATCATCAAACAAAAACAACTTAAAATATCTCTCTCTGCCTTTTGTGAGTGGTCTCTCTCAGCAGTTTCAAAACCTATTCAAAAAACATAACATTACAATTTGTCATAAAGGACACAATCTCTTATCAAAACATTTTAGTAGACTAAAACAAAAACTCCAAAAAATAAAAAAAGGAACATCGTTTATGAAATTCCCTGTAATAACTGCAATGGTAAATACATAGGACAAACAAGTCAATATCTCGAAAACCGCCTTAAAAGTCATAAATATGACAAACGAAATTATACCGCCTTAACAACTCACGAACAAACAAAAAAACATACATTTAACTATAAAGATACCAAAATACTACTGACTGAACAAAACACAAAAAAAAGGGAATTCCTAGAAATGATCGAGATCCAAAAAAATCCAAATACAATAAATGATAAGAAGGATGTTTGTAGCTTAACACATTCACCGCCAAGCCAATTTGCATAAAACTTCCCAGCACGCCACCCATAAGAGCGGCTCAGCGGCCACCGGTGTCCGCTCTGGCGCCATCCTTAAAAAGAAAATTTTTCCGTCGCATCACGCCAGGGGGACAAAATTTTTCCATTGTACCACGCCATAGCGGACACAACAGCGGTCACAAATATCTCAGCGGACAAATCATAACATTTTCATTGAAAAAAATGTGTTCGCTCTGGCGCCTAGAGTATAGCTACTTTAAAAACTTTTTACGCGCCACAGCGGACAAAATAGAGGACACAGTCCGTAAAATGTAAACAAAACTGTTTCCCAAAAAACTACGATCAGTAGCCCATTCTAGCGGCCCAAAAAAATACTTAATTATAAAGCGTTTAGAAAATTAAGAATTTTCGGGTAAATATAAACCTCCAAATCTGGTGGACACGGGTGTCCACCCTGGCGTGATGAGCCGATGACGCAGCGTACACCGGTGTCCGCCCTGGCGGTGAATGTGTTAAGCAAGTTGTACACGTCTCTCATTTAATTTTATTTATATGTACCTATTCGTTTTTAAAATAGATGTAAGATGTAGACTATGTGGCCCATTGTTTTTGTGACAGTATTTTATATGTTGACAGTGACTGTATTTTACGTTCTTAGGTAAGTCTGTTTCCACAGAAACAAATATTGTTGTCCTTCTAATTCGTTTTTTCCTATCCTTTGTAGTTTTTGATAAAGACCAAACCATGGTCGAAACGTTAAATTAAAAATGGATTGGAGAAAAATTAAGCTTATTTCAATAAATGACCAAAATTGAAGAAAATTCAACCAAATATATATATATATATATACATATCTATATATAAAAATATATATATATATATATAACATTCAAAGATAGTCAGGTTCTCGTGGGTGAAAGCCCACACACTTTCCTCTGATGAGTCCTGAAAGGACGAAACAATCGGGGAAAAGATTTTCGAAAGTCTCACTCTTGTCGTTGTGTTTTCATTGCGGACAGGGGTCTTAGCTCTCGGAGTAGTTGTTTCTGCTGATCCAATCTTCTTACATATAGCCCAACACGGGGCTTGTGCAGACGATGAAGCTTTTTCGGTTCGAGTGACTGAGGCTGTTTTTCATTCAAACCTATACTAATGATCTAGTCATCACTATTGATGATCAGGCCATTGGCCGTTCAGGGCGACTCCATGCAATAAGCGCTTTCCCCTGATGCTAGCTAGGGCCAGGGCTTAAGGTCAACCTAGACAAGGTTCTTTACGAGAGGTTGATTGGAAGAAATAATACTTTCTTGCGATCATCAACTTGCTCGGCCGGCGTTTGAGCTATAACAGGTCAACTTAAGCATCTCAGGGACATACTGGACTCTAAGTTGACCCAGAAGGAGCATTTTAGTAGTCACATTAAGAAGGTGAATAATGCTCTATGAACTTGTAAGACAGCTGTTGGAAGCATGTGAGGGCTACAACCGAGGATTCTCTACTGGAATACGGTTGTAGTTCACCCCACTAACAGCAAAATGCAAACGGCCATAACTAGGGTTCAGTTAGACAAAGTTCAGAGACTGGCTTGCGTGGGAATTACAGGTGCTATGAAGATAACACCTATCAGGACTCTTGAGAGATTGGCAGGGTTGCTGCTCCTTTACCGATTCTTGAGGTCTGTATACAGGTCTCGGTCACCTAAGGGGCAATATCAGCCCGATGAAACACATATAAATCTGGAGGAGAGCGGCTGGTGAATATATAGAGCTCTTAATGAGGGGACAACAAACTGCCCCACACCTTCAGATCAAGTAGTGCCATGAGATTTCATATACCCGATAGGGATGAATGGTTGTCGACAGTTAATGGGTTCGACTCGTACACGGACGGCTCCAAAACGAGTGATATTGGAGCGGGTCTGTATGCAGAAACCATTTCACTCTTAAGGCTTATGCAACCGTGCTCCAAGCCCTATGTGACCTTCAGATGCGAGTATGAAAACCTATTAAAAGCCTTTAATTATATCTACATCTGCTCGGACAGCAGAGCTGCTGTGTAGGCTCTTGAGTCTGATAGAGTTAATTCTGCGCTGGTGTCTGAGTTTATGAACCTTGACCTAGCATAACAGGGTCAGTCTTGTTTGGATTCCAAGACACTCGAATGTCCCGAGGAACTAGAAGGCCGACCGTGTGGCACGATAAGGTGCCGCAATGCGTCCAATGGAACCTGAGCCTAAAATGGATGTGTCCTACAGTATAGCCGCCGCTATCCTAAGGATCGCAATGAATGTGCGGGTCAAGGATCATTGGCGAATTATTTCAGGAGTGAGGTTGGCTAGGCTACTCTTGAGTGACCCAGCGCCTTGTAGGGTGAGGATCTTTCTGGCTCTGAAAAAGGGGAACATGAGGCTTCTGACAGGGCTCCTTACAGAGCACTGTCACTTGAATAGGCATTGCGTAGAAGATCCGGAATGTAGGTGGTACTTGGAGGACGAAGAATCGTCCAATCATGTTCCTGCTGACTGTCCAACGTTGCTTAGGATAAGAGAGGTGCCCTTCGGAAGTTGCGTACTGAACCCGGAGGACATAAGAAAGATCTAACCGAAGAAGTTCTGTGCCTTAGCTAGGGAAGCCGGGACTGCACTAAATTGGCATACGAGTGGGCGCAGAATGGGTCCAGACCGATGGCTCACGTACCCCTGTCCGCTTTTCTAATTCATTTGTTCATTCAATTATTATCAAGCTACTCCTTGTTTTTTTATGTTTTAAGCTTTAGTTTTAGTTTAGCAATTATAAATCATCCGAAGATAACTCAGCTTTTTGATAAGCCTATATTGATTTGATGGCATTTTGGTATTTTTCAGTGAAAAGGATGTAGCTAGTTTGATTTCGGGCGAGCATTTTGCCAAAAGTTCCAAACCCCAACTTGGTTATTTATTTATTTATTGGTAGAATTACTCTCTCCATTTCCTCTCCACTTCCATATGTGATCGGAGCTTACACTTGAATTAGAATATAGCCTTAGCAATTATTAATATCAAAAAATAAGTGGTATCAAGATTAATCTTTTTAATAAATTCACAACTTATTTCCCATCAAATCAAGCATTTAAATGCATTTTCGAAATTGCATTTCATTTTTCCTAGGACCATTGCGGTTCTATTAAACTGCTTTACCAAATTAGATTTGAATGTTATTTAAAAAAAGTAAGGAAAAAATCTGCTTATAATGGTTTATGTGACAGTTAGTTTGAGTTCTGTCTTCAATAATAAAGAAGATTTCCGTATAAAATTTCAGACACAGTTTATATCACCATTTCAAAGGCCCTGTTCGTAACTACTTAGAGCGTAAGATCTGTAGCTCGAGAAGGCGATAAGTTTTCGAAAGTAGCAAAATCGGCAACGGTAGCACGAAATTATATTGTAAACACTATAAGAATTTTATATAGAACTTTAGTAAGCAGGCGTCAGAATGGGTATTTTGAAATCCCCCTCTGGCGCACAAAGTTCTATTAAAGAGTTCATGTTCATAAACAGATCCATAATTTTAGTTTACTTGCATGTGTATGTCCAAGCAAAGTTTCAATTTTACAAGGTATTAATACTTACAATAAGTTTGTTTTCCGGGTACAGGATTTTTCGGTGGACTGGGCAAATTTAAAATGACAAGTTGCGAATCTTTCGATATAGACCGGATCGTTTCATTGAGCCTCATCGCAGTGTGCAAACGTCGCAGAGTATCAGCTTCCCTGTAATTTAATCAGAAAATTAGTTACCTATGCATGAAAAAATCATAAACTGGAACACCCTTCAAAAAAAGAGAAGGGCTAGGGGTGGATTAATGTATTATGAAATTGAATTAGACTATGATAGCATGATTTACTTGATGTCTTAATTTATATGCCAGTTCACTACTTACAAGGAAAAACTGTCATCTTGTTTTGAGTTGACGTCGTTATGTTCCTTCATGCATTCCTTCTCTGACTCGCCATCTTCTTTTTCTTTCGTGCTATTTTCGCAATCTTCTTTAGGATTCGGCTGCAAAAAACGAAACATATTTATTATAAAGCTGAAGCATTATTTTTCTATAAAGAAAGCAAAACTATTCAATTGACAAAAAAATAGGGTAGATAGTTTTGACATTTGACAGTCTTAGCGCTAATATCATGCAAAATATATCGCTTGCATTAGATCATTGCAGACTCATTGAAGGGAGTGCGCAATGGCTCTCAAATATTGAAATATAATAGAGAGAAATTGTTAAAATCTTGTTTAACTATAACATGCCTATGCCATAATTTGAAAGAAGGAATATGTATTAATTAAAGGACTTTACGGCAAAATTTTAGTAAATCCTTATATATATTCGGCGAAATTTTTTATTAGTCAGTGATAGATCTTATGCCCTCGCTACTTTTATTACTAGCAAGAATCTTCTTCTTCTTCAGGTGTCCTGTCCGCTACTAACTTTGGCTATTCGCATGGCAATTCTAATCTTGCTTATAGCAGTTCTGAATAATTCGATCGATGTGAGCCCGAACCATTATCCGTAGATTTTGGAGCCACGAGTGTGTTCTCCTGCCTGGCTCTCGCTTGCTGTCTATTTTTCCATGGATAATCAGTTGTAGCAGGCGGTATTTATCGTGTCTCATTATGTTTCTTTTTTTTTATGTTCGGCACACACACACACAAAAGAAAAATCCTATGGCACTCAGCGGAGAAGATGGTAGACGCTAGACTTGAAGAGTTGTAGTTTTCGGGAAAGAGGTTACTCGGAAGTCCATTCCAGAGCGAGGCAGTCCTTCAGATAAATGAGTCCCGCAACAGGGACGTCCTAGGTGTTCGCAACTGAATCGTATGTTGATGAGCAGCTTGTGTTTGACGGGTGTTTTTGTTTGGCACAACTCTAGGTGGAATCATAAGTGCCAGATTGTTCGAACACCTTTCGTAGTAGTATCGATATAGTAAAGCGATAGGTCTGCCACTGTTCTTCATGTTCAAGGCTATCAAGGTCTTTAATTAACTCTGGGTGATCTACAAGACGGACTGCTCTCCTCTATATGGAGTCCAATATCTTGAGCAAGTGTTTGAGTGCCGAGCTCCACACATGGAAACAGTATTCCAGAGATGGTCTTATTTGGGACTTATAGAGCAGTAAGAGCTGATGAGGTGTATACAACTCTTTTGCTCTATAGAGTGCTCCTAGCTTTTGTGCTGCTGCTTTGGCGATTTTGGTGACGTGATTACGCCAAGACATGTTGTTTTCTACGTTGATGCCCAGCAGGCTTATAAATGAGGCCGGAGTCAGTGCTTGTCCTGTCATTGATAAGTCAGGTCCTGCGGTGTTTGCTTTTTTGAGAAGACATCTGCTTGAGTTTTTCCGGCGTTACACTGGACATTATTTTCCTCATCCCATTCCACGATGGCGTTCATATCCTCATTGATGGTAGCAATCTGATTTTCTCGCTCCAACTAGTCTAGTTGGGAACGAGCAGCGGTCATTGGAGTCCGCGGCATGAATGAGGATATAAGACTGCTGTCGTCTGCAAAGCTATAGATAGAATTATTTGTCCTAGAGATCGTTGATATAGAGTGGAAACCATGTGGGAGATAATATACACTCATCAATGCTCCGCAGTAGGCGGCATTTTTAGCATTGACTGCTCTTCAGCAGTTTTTCCCAAACCATCGTTTACTGTTTGTGATACTTTTCATAGAGGTTTTATTCCTAAAGCAGACATCTTTCCAAGGAAAAGAAAGATAAAACTCCCGAAGATCATGTCACTTTGCAGATTTGTACTAGGTTGCGGAGATAAGATGAGCCCAACGGAGGTTGGACAGTTACGGTGTAGAGGTCAGGATTAGTTGTTAAGAATAGATCCAGAAGGCTAGCAAAGTCTTTTTGGCGCTCAGAGATCCTGGTAGGCTCGTCAACTAGCTGAGTAAGACCGTGACTCATAGGAAAAGACTCGGCTTCTCGTCCTTGATCGTCCTTTTTGTTGAAGTGTTTCAATCAGTCAATGTTATGTACGTTGAAGTCTCCTACTATGACAATTTCTGCCATTGGATAGTTGATCTGCAGAAAATCGATTTGATTGCCAAGGTTTGAGAATTTATATTGGTGTTCGCTATGTGATCTATACAAGCAACAAATGAATTTGGTTGCTCGATCTGTGCTTAATTTGAACCACATGACATCGAAGTCCTTAGGTTCGTATGTTTCTTCTCGTTGGCAACATAAATCGTCTCGTATAAAAACAGCTAATCCAGAGATCTCGAAATCGGGCGTAAAGGTCATATCCAGGTATATTCAAGTGAACATGTGTAGTACTTACTTGATTTCACATTTGTTTCTGAAAGAGCTAAAATATGATGCTTATTTGATGTTAGGTGCTGGTGGACCGAGTTAATATTTGTGGTGATGCCTCTTATGTTGCAGAAGTCCAATCGCAGCCTATTTTCTATTCTGCAGACGTTCAGGTATGATGGTCCCCCAGGCCAGCCTCCAACCGGAGATCCGAATAGGAGGCTATTTTACCTCCGGACTATTTTGATCTGGGAGGCGCCATCAAGCAATATATTTTTTTTCATTTCAACCCTGGGAACCGGATCACAAAGGCATGGTGACGAATCATGAACCAGAGGTCATTTCACGCCACCTAAGCCAATGTGGTGGTATTTCATCGGGCGATGCGGGTGGACCACATCTACCACTATACTGGCCCTGATATTCAAGTTTCCTCAGTTTAATTGTGCTCACGATTTATTTTGCTTTTCAGATTCTGCGGATTATCCCTATGTTAGTGATATGGTGCGATAGCTACTCACCTATGATACTGATAGGGACAGAGCTACTTCAGGGATGCGCCCCTGCCCACGCGAGCCTTGGTTTATCTCCAGGCACCATATGGGGATATCATTGTCCCATCACCCATTTTCCTGTCAAACCCATCCTTACCCCTCATTATCCCTAATCACTTCACCAACTCGCAACTGGCCAGCGTGGTGAAGTATGATCAAAACCTCCGTAATCAAGCCAAACTAGAAATGTCGAATCATAAAACTTTATTAACCCAGGTGAGTAGAGTGAACAACTCAGAATATCGCACTGTCTTATCAGTCAGCCCTACGGATTCTGGGGAGGGCAAACATTCGGCTAGGTAATTAAAAAACCAACACAAAAACATCCTAATTGCGACCTATAATACACGCACGATGAGAACAGAAGAGCACCTTGAAGAACTGGAAAAGGAAATAAATTCTATCAAATGGGATATCATTGAATTATCCGAAACGCGCCGACCTGGAGAGAAAACAACGATCTTAAAATCTGGTCACTTACTATATCAGAAAAACGTCGTTACAAACCACCATTTGGGTGGCGTTGGATTTTTAGTTAACAGAAGAATTAAACATATGGTGAGCAAACTTCATGTCATATCCGAGAGAGTTATATACATGATAATCAAACTGAACAAACGTTATACAATGCAAATATAATGCCCCGACAAGTACTTCAGAAGATATACAAGCAGAACAATTCTTTGAAGATATATCTACCGCAAAAAGCATGGAAAAGTCACACTTCGTAGTGGTAATAGGGGATTTTAATGCAAAAGTGGGGAAAAGAAACCAAGACGACGCAGGGTTTGTCGGAAGCTATGGACTAGGGGAGAGGAACAACAGAGGAAATATGTTTGTAGACTTCTTCAGCAATGAAAACCTCTACTGCTTAAACACGTTTTTCAAGAAGCCACCACAACGCAAATGGACGTGCAGAAGCCCAAAAATGATGCAAAGACGTCTCAGTTTTAAATAGAGTAGACACAGGAAACGACCACAGCATGGTCCGGGCAGGTTTTAATATTGATACCAAGATCGAAAGAAATAAGTTAATCAAGCAACCTAGATTTCCAGCAAGTGAAGAACTGGAAGCGAGACAGGAAGAATTCCAAAAAGAACTAGCAAGTCATTTACCATCGGATAAAGTTCTCGAAAATTATATGGATATAAATCAACTCAATGAAAAATTGATAACATCTATAAAAACAGCAGCTAAGAAGTTCTGCTAAAACAGAGTTTTATCCACAATACCGAAAAAGAATATTTGCACTCGACGCGCTTTTCGCTAACCATGTTAGCATCATCAGGAGATGATTAAAACTAAAATTAAAATCTACCTAACTCCCTTTTATACTACTGTTTGCTTAATCAAGCGGAACTAAAAAAAACCAATCCTGGGATCCCGCTAGTCACGCTTGATCAACCAATACAATGGACTATACGGAATAGGCCCTCTATCTCTATTTAAACTATTCTTACATTTAATAATTTCCATACTTTCATATGCGTCTAATAATCTCCTATCAGTTATATTATGAATTAATTTTAAATTTTTAATTGTTATTCTATAATTATTATCAAAAGCATGCTCGGCAACACTTGATTTTTCTGTTCTACCATACTTTAAATGAGCTATATGTTCTTTGAATCTCGTCTGTATAGATCTTCTAGTTTGCCCAACATATTTTTGGTTACAATCCATACATCCAATTTCATATATTCCACTTCTTTCTAATATTTCAATTTTGTCCTTTGGACCACCTAATAATTTCGTAATGTTAAACTGAGTCGGGTATACTAATTTTAAACCTACTTCCTTAAAAACTTTTTGGAGTCCTCTAGTATACTGAGGATTATACGGTATCGAAACGTATTTTGTATATTCATCCTGATTAACGAAAGAAGTGGAATCACGAATGGTCTTTCTAAACAAATGCCTATTAATTAGTTTATTTATTAAGTTAGTATTAAAACCATTAACTTTCGCTATATTCCTAATAGTTTCCTTTTCATTATTAAATCTTTCTCTGCTAAGAGGAAAGTTAACCAAACGGTGTACTAAAAAATGAAAGCTGGCCATTTTATGTTGGTCGCAGTGGAAGGAGTCATTAGGAATATATCGGTTAG
Source organism: Pissodes strobi (assembly GCA_016904865.1). NCBI lineage: Eukaryota > Metazoa > Arthropoda > Insecta > Coleoptera > Curculionidae > Pissodes > Pissodes strobi. The sequence goes on from MU182328.1 coordinate 183,504, forward strand.
TGGCAGTATTTTTTCTATAAATATCAAATTCTAGTGTGTTATTATTGTTCCTAATTACTAAAGTATCCAAAAATGGTAGCTGGCCATTGTTCTCGACTTCATAAGTAAATTTAATGGTGGGGAAACGGTTGTTTAGTTTTGTTGTAACAAGAGTTCTGATCGCTTGACGGTGGCTCAGAGAGCTATAGAACGTGCTATGTTGGGGATTTTCCTTAGAGATAGAGTAGAAATCAAGAAATTAGAAGAAGGACCAGAGTTACAGACGTAATATCACGAGTGGCCGAGTTAAAGTGGAGCTGGGTAGGGCATGTTGCACGCCAGAACAGTGACAAATGGACCATCAGGGTACTTTGTCGACCCAGAGAAACAACGAGAATTTGAGGTAGGCCACAAAGGCGCTGGATAGATGATATCAAGGAAGAAGTAGGTCGAAGCTGGTTCCGGATAACACAAGACCGACAGAAGTGAAAGAGACACGGAGAGGCCTATGTCCAAAAACGGATGGAAGAAGGCTGAAGAAGAGACGAGAGTGATTTGTTCGGTCCAGGATACACGAAGGGTGCGATATATCAATATTTGACTCACATTTATCATATATTCTTCTATGAATGATCTTGGTGAACGCTTTAGCAATGTGATTGATCAAGCTTATAAATCGGTGGTCATCACAGAGTTGGGCATTTGATTTCTTCGGGATTGCAACAAATGTCGACGGAAGCCAGTCTCTGGGATTTTTCCGCTTTTATATATGTTGTTGAAGTGTAAGGAATTGCTTGTCTGTTCTACATAGCGTCTTTAGTATTTCGCCGTGTACGTTGTCCGGGCCTGCTGCTTTGTTGTTTTTTAGTGCTGTAATAGCTTCTTCTACCTCTGATTTAATGATAGACGGTCCCTTTTCTCCTTCTCCACATATATGATCATTAGTCCTGTCTGTTGTAAACAACTTTTCTATGTTGATGACTCCGCGATAAGATTTCCATCGTTATCTTTTATGTTATTGGGCGATTTATTTAATTTACTTTTGCTTGTCATTGATTTAATTTTTTTGTGCATATTGTAACTGTCGTATTTACTTTCGTATAGCTCTATTTCCCTGTATTCGTTGGAAAACCATTTTTCGTTGGCTTCTCGAATTTTTCTTCTTAAAATTTTGTGCTGGTATTTCTCTGTATTTTTATTCTTATAAATTTATGTCTCTCATCCATCATATCCATTATCTCATCGGACATCAATACCCTCTTCTTCTGTCTGTCTCGTTTTAAGAGAGTAATAATAATAAGAATAGTAATAATCATAACCTCTTTAATACCTAAGGTATGTGAGGATAAGTGAATGTTCCCATTCGAGGGAGCGTAAGAGACGAAAGGCTAATTTAGTAATAATGCCAACGGAAAATAAGTAAATTTCAATATTCCTAAAAATCCATATCGACTCTCGATTAAATTAATATTTCACGCGATATAGAAATTAGTAGGTCGAATCAAAAATACTTTGTACCCCCAAATAGGTTAACGTTAGTGGATGACGAGTGTAAATTGCGACAGCGAGCAGCATCGTTTCTCAATTAACCACGTCTGATCAATATACATACACAAGGTGCACGTGTCTGGTCCGCCAACAAACCGAGCCTGACAATACATAAACAGGGTGCACGTATCTGATCCGCCAGTAAACCAAACCCGTCTCTGGTCCGGCAGCAAACCAAGCCCGCCTATAGACATATGACGCACGTAGTACCTGGTCCGCCAGTAAGCCAAGTCCTCCCGCTTACACATTCAGAATACGCCCTATAATAACAATAGTCTCATAGGCTCTTTAAGTTAAAAATATTAGATATAACTTCCTAGAATTGATCTTACTAGATATAATCATCAAATAATAAAACAGTCTCTTGTGCTCTTCAAGCTAAATTTTCAAATAGAACCTCGAAAGATTAGCCGTACAAGTAATTATCGCTAATATGGATTGGGCCATCTACCGGTTGTCCTTATGGTAAGGCCATTCTGTATATGAAATGAAACTCAATAGAAATACTCAATTTCGTAAACTATTTTCCTTTGAAGTGAGGCCCACCCCTATTCCATAAAAGTAAGCAAGTGAGAGTCCTATAGACGTCACCGACTAATCGGCAGCTAAGAAGTAAGGTCCCTAGAGGTAATACAAAATTAGACGTGACATACAATGGAGGCGCAAAACCTACGTGACAATAAAAATTATAATATATTTATTATAATGTAAAATAAGTGTGTACCTCATTCGTAGGTTCCTTATTTACATCTGAAGCGTTTTCTTTCTTCTTATCTGCGCTTTCAGCAGGTTTAGGTTCTTGGAACCTAACTTTTGAAGGAGTCTTTTCAATTGCATGATGTTGATCGACTACTGATTGTACCTAAAACGGATCGTGCTGTTTTAATTTCAACGTTAGCTTATTCTAAAATTAATTTTATTCTTTCCAGGAGCCATTACTTATACCACGTGGTTCAGAAAGCATCCTTCAAATTTTAAACCAAGATTTCTTAGCAAGAGACATATCTTCGACAATTTAACGAACTAACAGAAATTGAATTAAGCCACTTCGTGATTTTGCAGAGGAACCCTTTTTATGTACTAGAATTGATTTATTTCAAATTAACATTTTTTGAGTTACCTCACTTTGTATTATTTACATCCCCCCAGACAGCTTGGTTTGCTTAGAAATTTCGAATATGCTTAGAGTTTGAAATTGGCAACGTATTATTATTATTATTGTTATTATTAGGCCTTCTTACGTATAGTACGTTTTTATTTACTTTCAGCATTTGCCTGCGTAGTACCAACATCAAAAACATCTTTGTAGAAAAATACGTTACACTACTGGTAAAATTGTTTTAAACATATTTTTTAAGTTATTTGGTGAAGCCTAAAAGCACGCATACACGTTTTCTATATCTTTTTTCAGCCCTTTTTATTAATGATTTCTCGCACACAATTTTCTTCTAAAAAGATGAAAAGGCCAAACAATTTATAAACATTGCAAGATACAACAAATGCAAGAAATCTGTTCGGGATGATTAAAAACACAATACCAAAAAATGCATTTACGAGAAGGATATTTTATTTTTCTATATAAAAAAGTGAAAACCTAATATACATTAAAACTTCTACTAATGCAACACTAAGGCGCCAAAACTTAATGTTCTAAATTATTGAGATACTATGTTTTTTTATAGATTTTCAGCAAACGAAGCCATTTCTACTTTTATTTTTTGTCCAAAGATCTTGCTCTATAATTTAAGGAATATTTTCTGAAACATCCCGCATACATAAGATAATAATAATTATAATAATCCATATTTAAAATTGTAACCGCAATAGTCCCAGAAAAAATAAAAAGCAAACATCTAGTGTGCAAATGGATGTGTTGCCGATGCATTCCTTTTTATAAGATGATGAATAACAGAATAAAATGATGATTAAAAAAATATAATCTATATGTACAAAAACAATTAGAACAAGATGACAGGTTCTAATTTACCAGAGGCAGGGTCTCTTCTATTCCACCATTCGTAAGCTTCTTACAAAAATAATTAAAAATCAAATTAAGCAACTCAATCACTGTATCAAACTGAAGAAAAGTTCCCAGCACGCTATTTGATAGATATTTATAATTTACTAAAACCGTGTAAGGAAACTTTTCAATCAAAGCTGTTGTTTTTGCTAAGGCCTCTTTTAAAATAAACGTTAAAACTTACCACTCCCAAACTCTCCTTTTTGTTTAAGCGAAGTTCTCTTAACATTTGAGTACGTTGTTCCATTACTAAAGTTCTCTCATAGGCATAGGCAGATATATCTTTGTCAGACTACGGAAAAAATAAAGGGCTATAACTACTAAAAGCTATTGATTATAGCTTAAAAAAAATGGAAATACATACCATTTCAACAACTTCCACATCAGCTGCGATTCTGAGTTGATACAGGAATGATTTTAAATCTTTCTTCATCTGAATAGAGTTGTCGTTGAATTGAGCTACCGTGAATATACGCAGCTTACAATTTTTCCACGTGCGATGCTGTTTCAACAAGAATGGTATCAGCATAAGCAATCCTCCATCATGCACTATCCACCAAATATCTATATTTCCATTTACTTTTTGGGTATGATCAGGATAAAAGTCGATGCCTCTAGGTATAAGCAAAGCCATTTTGGCTGCCGTCAAAGTACGAACAGTATGTTCAAAGGCTTGTTCTTCATCTTCGTCGTCCCTCCAACCGTAAGGCCAACTTAAGATTATTGTATTAGGCTTCAAACCTCCCAGTCCTGCTGTTTGTACCCTAAAAATATCTTGCCATGAATAAAAGATATTTGAAACATGCGACAAAATAGTACGCTTGACCACAATTTCTAAATACTTACAAATTACAAAGCCCTTCTGAGACTTGCTTGGCCACTAGAATTTCTGCAAAACCTTTCACTCTTTCCTTTTCCATGACTCCCTTCAACATTTGTTTGGCCTTCGTCGCTTCTGCAGATTTTTCGGTGTAGTCTCCTCCAATGACAGAGGCGCAGATGGTGAGACCTTTACCAGCTTTGAGCTGTGAGACTAATGAGATATACTTCCTATGCTCCAGTTCGAAATCTTGATTTAGTTTTACAAGTAATAAAATCTGAGGGCGCCAGTTCTTGGTATGTGGAGGACCTTCTTCCAAACGAAGTAAGGAGTATCTTGCAGCTGATAACGCCAAACCTCGTATGCCATCTCCCCATTCCTTTTCCGCACTAAAATTGCAGAGAAGAAAGCCTATAGTACAAGAAGTGTTTTAATATGGTTTTAAATCTTACCCCCGATATTCGATGTATTTGTAAATAACTCCTGCCATACCCATTGCTAGTAGGGCAAGATACCACGAGGTCATAAACATGACAGCAATGCAGAGGGACATACCCAAAAAGGAAAGAACCCAGTGGTAGTACTTGAATCGAGGTCTCCAATTTGGAGATCTAAGAAGCGTTTGCAAGGCACAGGCGAGATTCACAAATCCATAACACATCAAAAAGAACATGGATAGTAAAGGGGCAAGTATGTCGACATTGCCTAGTAATATTCCACATTCACAAATGATTAGGGTTAGGATTAAGGCTCTAGTAGGTTCTCCGCGAGAGGAAGAAACGGCGAAAGGAGCAAGAAAGGGAATTATTTCGTCTTTGGCTATGGCTTGTAACAATCTAGGTGCCCCTGTAAGAGACTGTAGGCCTGCTCCTAAAGTGGACAAAAAGGACCCTATCAGGATCACCCACTGATTTGGCCAGGCGATATTTGCCACCACTAATTTTCCCCCTATCGAGCTTCCAAATCTAAAAAAAAATAAAATTAATTTCAGTCCATTAATATAATAATTAGACGCCAAGTGTAGTATTAAATTTGGTATGTTATATATACGTACTTATCTCTTAAAAGTAGATTATCTACAGTGCCAGCAAACAACAGCACCGAAGATAGATATACTGTAGAAGTAGTCAAAATAGCGCATATAGTACCAATAGGAATAGATTTTTGTGCGTCTTTGAGATCACCAGAGCGATTTGATCCTGCCATAATTCCTGTTACTGAAGGAAAGAAAATTCCTATTAATATAGTGAAGGTAGTTGTAATATCATTCACTATTTGGGAATAATTGTCATCTCCAACGTTCTCTATATCTGCTGGCAGGTTTCCTTTCGATATAAATTGTCCTTGCTCCAAAAAACTATGGTAGATGTTGTCTAAAAATGGATTTATTAAAATTATCATGGTTTTACACCATAATTGCAAGTATCTTACCAAAAAATACTCCTGAAGATAACCCTTTGATACCCCTCTCTATAGTAAGGTTGTTCTGTTCAAAATAGGAATAGCAAGTATTATTTGGGCAAAACTCTTTGTAGAGGGGTCCAGATGTGTTCTTTGTACAATCATTAATGGAATCCAGTTTTAGTAGTCGATTTCCTAATACGCACATGCTAAAAAAATTGAGTAAGGCTTAAATACTGAATCAACGACCGGGAAAATATCGATCATTATCTTTTGAAACTGAAATCTTACCGTCGATATATGAAATTAATAATAGAGTCTTTATATGGCATTTGAAACTTTTTAGGATCATTACAAAACTCATACTTTATATATTTCTGGAGTGAAATTAACAATGAGGAATGCTCACTTTATATTTCAAAACTATTAAGAACAAATTGTTACTTGTCTAGAAACCCGACATAATGTGGTTATCCCCAACGAACATTTAACGGCAATTTGTTTATCTATCTTCAGGTAATTAGCTAATTAGTCACAAAGCATTCTGAACTTGGAGAAGCTTAATGGCATTATATTGTTATGTTATTACTGGAAAGGATATTTCACTATTTAAGGGGATTATTTAGTTAATTAATAGAAAGCCATTTTCTTTAATATTATGCAATACTCTAGTAAAATATATTGCGCTGCTTTCTATTTTTAATAAAGCTGCAGTCGTTTTCACCATAAAGTGTTTTATTATAATTAAGATCTAATATAAAATACTAACTGTAGTTTGTCGTTTCCATGAAAATTGGTGAAGATGCCCACGTATACAGCAATTATAGAGAGGAGTACACATGCAAGAGCTACAGCAGCAAACTTATTGACAAATTTGACTCCGATGAAGACAATGGTACCCATTATTAGTAGCAGACATGTCCCATAAATCCTAAAGTTGTTGAATTTAACTTCATCGTCTGATATATCACCGAACAGTGTAGCAATTGGCGCCATGTATACCTAAAAACGCAAAGTTACGAAAAACCTAAGAAGTTTTATAAGCTTGAGAAAAGTTCTTGAAGTTTTAGAGCCTTAACCTAATCTCTACACATTGATAAGTTATTTAATACCTGAAATAAAAGTGAAGAGAAACGTATTTTATTACCTCCTGCTTTTTTTCAGCATTTGTTTTTCCCAATTTTCCATGAACAACGCAATGAAAATAAAGGAAGAGATAAAAATAAGATAATATTGTTTCAGCCACAAAAAATTGAATTTCCTTAGGGAATAGTCCGAAAAATTCGTGGGCGGAAAATTCAATAGGAGATTAATTTTAATTTTATATTATATTCTACATCCAGTTGGGGGTAACAAGCGAACTGGCTTTTATAATAATTGTAATGGGGAGTCCCGTGCCTCTCCAATAACGTAAAATTCAGAAAAAATAATTAAAAATAAATATAGGTATGCATGCAGCCCTATGCACATTATGTATTAAAAAATGCTTTTTGTGGCTGAATCATATTTCTTATTTCTACACTAAATTGTCCGTGATCATATCTGTCTCAAAAGACTGTTAAACTATAGGATAATTTAAAATGAAGAACAGGGTGGCCCGTTTATTATGGGATGACACCTTATCTCAGAATCTACTAAACCAAAAAAAGTTTAATACAAAAGTTGTTTGGATTTACTTAAAGTTTTAAAAATATTATATTTTTATTTTGGTGGAAAAGTCTCAACTTCCTTACTTTAAATAGAATGCCCTGTACATTAAGGCATTGTTAAATTCCTCAGGAAATTCTAGATATATTTTGTATATAATATCCTCTTGAATATCATATACCTAATAACCGTTTTTGACATATTTTGAATATTATGTGAAAAATGACGTTTGCAGGTCTAAATATAACTATTAATTTCTCCTATTGAAAGGTTTTATTATTTAATTGGAGTAGGTTTCTACTTTAGTAGTCTGTGTTGGCATTTTAATAAGAAATAAATACAGGGTGATCAAAAATTAACATTAAAAATTTAAATGAAAAAATCGTTAAAGGTAATTTTTTTCAAATGGAGACCCCCTATTTTATTAATTTTATCTTATTTAGCATTAAAAATAAGGGCGACTTTGTATAAGGTTGTCTATTGGAAAAACTTGTAGATTTTGAAATATTGGCAGTTTAACATTTTTCTCTTGTAAAAATGCTATATGGCTTTTGTTTTGTTATTAGTTGAAAAAAAAAAACAATCGAGCACTACAGAAATTACACTATTTCTTGTCGTCTGACAGTACACCTACTTATTACCCCAGCCGGGATTAAGTTATTAACTTTTCGTCGGACGCAGCTGTTCTGACAGATACAAGTCTTTCTTTTGCATCATATATGGCAACCCATAGTGTTAAAATCCCCACCGCATAGGTAGCTTTCTATAAGGTGTCTAGCTAGAAATGTAAAACGCTGGCCAATGGTAGTGTTCTTATCTATGCTAAAATGCGATATCTATAATTTGTAAATTATAACGTCATGAAGTGCAGTGTAGTCAATAGATCAAAATGTTTGCCACGTGCACATCAAACATTCTAACACAAACTGCCACGGACGTATCGATATCGATAGCTGGTCTAAAAATAGGAGGCTACCCATCGAGGAAATAATAAAGGGAGAGTGTCCGATTCCATACTAAAAAATGGGCATCGTGTTCGATCACAGCGATCCGGTGTAAACTTAGGAGAATTACAGTCCTTGCTTCTATCGGTAAAGCAGGTACCTATATTATCGACTTACAGCCTTTGCTTCTAACGGTAAAACAGATACCTATATTATCGACTGAAAAAAACGCGGGGTATTTGGTGTTGTAATGGGTAATGGCGGATTCGGT
>MU182328.1:192533-220099 GCA_016904865.1 Pissodes strobi
AGAAGATACCCATACATGTATACCCAATTTGGGCCACACTGTATATATATATGCGGATTTAAATGAAATAGGTATGTAGGGTAGGCAATCGACATGATAAAAAAGTAATCGGAATAAATTATATGCTCGATATTTTATTCCCAATGTACATTACATTTTCCACTTAATTTATTCACATGCAACTAAATATTCTATAAAACTAATAGACGCTCCATAAATAATGTAATAAATGCTGCATATATAATTGACAATTTACATGCTTCTTAAAATAATAAATGGTTTTAGCAAAGTTAACACACTCTAATATGTTCTTAGTATTTAAGGTAAGCTTTCAAACAAACCAACGAAAAGTGCAAAGTTCTAAAAACCTGTATCAATCAAAGATCCGCCAGTTTTTCAAGAGCGGAGGCTTAATCGGTGGGGATTGTTTAAGGGGTTGTGCAGAAAGGTATTTGCAACACTTCTGTGAAAAAAAATCGCTTCTAATTTGGTGGCGACAAATTTTGGCTCGCCTACACGTAATGTTTATTTTTAATATTGGCGATGACACCTTCCAATATTTTCAAGTTCATATATTTTAAAGCAAATAAAAAATATCGAAACCAAGGCAAATATTTAGTCCATTGGTTGTTATACAACGGCTATTTTGAAACTAAAATTGTACTTTTGTAGCTTTAAACGAAAGAAAACGAATTGCAAAGAGCGCGAGATCTAATATTTTCTTGGAAACGAAATTGGAAGGTAACGGAAAATTTGGCATTTGAACAATGGATAAATTTTATAACTTTGTTTAAAACTTTCTGTTCTCCTTGTGCACTAGATTTATGTCATTTATGTTATAACTACTAGGCAGAGATGATAGTGAATTAAATTCATCACATATAAAGTATTTATAAAAAATATCTGCAAAAACGATTATTACTACCCTTTTCTCTTACTATTCCTCTAAAGGTTTATGATTTTTCCATTGAAATAAAGACACATCTATTTATGTATAAAAAACTTAAATAACTTGAATAACGTCACTTTGCGTGTCCTTCGGCGATCAAATTGAAATACATGAGAAACGAAACACTGCTTTGCTATTAGAGAAGAATTAGAACACTTCCATTCTATGGATTGCTTTTCAGTTTCTTATCATTATCATATAATACAAACGTTTCTATTTTTCACTTTTCGTGGGATTGCGGTTCAAGAAAATAAAATAATAAAAACATCACTAAATTATTTAGCCACGAAAAGGAGCTATATATAGGACATATATACACGGATAATCTCAATAATACTTCTGGAACCGCTTATAAGATTGTAGTGAAAATTAGTATATATAGCACTGCATACTCAAAAATGTAGTCGACAATATTGTCATCAGAATGTAATGAATAATAAAATTAACCACCCCGTATATTATATTTTATTATAAAAGAATAGAGTACAACAATATTTATATTTTGTGTGGGGCTTGTTGGGACAAACAAGAAATTGTGATGTTACTCTGGCTATTTGGCTCATTAGTTAGAAAGTTCTAAAGTATTGTAGTCACAATATCAAAATAAAGAGATTCTTTCTGATTTACTGTCATTTGAAACATATCGTCATACCCATCCACTAGACAATGATATAAAAGCCAGAGATTTTTTGTCAAAATTATACAGAACACTATCTACAAAAATACTTCTTGTACAAAAACTTTCTGAAGGCGATCCATTTTGCCAAATGCAGTTTTGCCACAACGTATTTTTTTTTGGCAATATTCTGTTTTCCGGGAAAGTTGTCTGTCTAAATGGGTTTGTACGTAGAGACAATCATATGAGACTATTGAAAATCTCCATAAACTAAGAAAGCCTGATTTGTTGGTAACAATATTATACCACGTTTTTATTTGAATATACACAAACGGGCACAAGCGATATCTTTCTAAATTCTAATTCTAAATAAGTGTGGTAATAGATAAGATAGTACGTTCCCCACTTTATGCAACATTATTTGAATTAAATATTTTCGAGCCGTTGGCGTTGAATTGAAAGAAGGGGTTTATGGAACGGGCGCCGTTAAGATCGTCGGATCTAGATCCTGATTTTTTCTTTGTTTTGGGGATATTTGAAAACAATTGTATTTAAGGATAAACCAACGAAATTGGCACCGTTGAGTAATAATAAAGGTGTTTCCATGCGGGATAAAAAATCGCCTCTAAAATGCATTAAGAAAATTTAGTGTTAGGTTGGAACCCTCCCAAGCTATGGAAATACAGCTATTTGAACCTTTACATGCAAAGCTATTTACTCACCTAGTTTTAATTTGGGTTAGTTGTTAGTTTATAATGATTAAATTGTAGTGACAACAGTTTCTAGACCAGAAGGCCGTGACACTAAAAGAAGCAGTAGCCAATATGGCCACCCCCGTTGGAACCGAAACTAAAAGCTGTATAGGATATATTTCGAGATTTAATATAAAATATGTTTAAAATTGTGACTTGTGCATTTGCAGTGAACAATTTATACAAAGCAGGTAATTTATTGTGTTAATGGTAAGAATATTGCCCTGTATTCGTGAAAATAGACTCTTAACCCTACTACACTACACTATACTTCCTAATTATTCTATATTATACAATTAAATGTTTATAGTTTATAGTTAGCGACTGATTGCTCTAGTACAAAGTGTGTTCCCACAAATATTTATTATAATTTCAGAGCTGATATTACCTAGTAATATCTCAATTAACGTAAAAGTTTAATTGTCACATACTGTCTGCCTGAAGTAAACAAATAAGCACTTAAGGTTTTTATTTTGTGGCATTATGAAAATGATGACTACTTACTTATTTACTTTGACTGCCTTTTGACTCTACTTATAATAGGTTTTAGGTAACCACACATATTTTTCAGGCTACAACCGGACGACATCAGAGGTTTGATTTTAATACCGCAGTTTTACTTATGATACCTAAACACTTTGACCATTCCGTGTAGTGTAAAGGCCGCTTCATCCGAAAAACAATATTGCTTGAAAAATGCGGGTTTCTCGTCAATCTTCCTAGTCATTATTTCGCAAAATTCGAGTCTTCGATCACAGTCAACGTCACAAAGTTCTTGTACAATATTAACTTTGTAGCCAACATTTTCTCAGTATGCAGAATAAGTTCGTATAGATTTTTGATCAATTTCATGATGCAAAGCAAACTGATTGGTGGATTGTTTGGGATTTTCTTCTATGGAAAGCAGATCTAATTTTTTCTTCTCAGAGGTAGCAGTCCTATGTCTTCCCGATCTTGGTCGGTTTTTTACACTCTCAGTCATTCTGTAATAGTTGCCTAATGTGTAATGCGCCTCTCTGAGTGCAAAATGTTATAAATATTACATACCTCCTGATATGATCTCTGTTTATCGCCATCCCACTTTAAAAAAAATGCCATGCTAGTTTCATCATCATCATCACCCAGCCCTTTGTGTCCACTGCTGGACATAGGCCTCCCCTATTTCTGCCCACTTCTTTCTGTCTTGAGCTGTCTGGATCCAATTTGTGGCGACTCTCTTTATGTCATCTTTCCACCGAGTTGGGGGGTCTTCCTCTGCTACGTTTATCGGCTCGGGGTCTCCATTCCAGCAGCCTTTTCGTCCATCTTCCATCTGTTGATCGGGTCACGTGTCCAGCCCAGTTCCATTTGAGTCTGGCGATGCGAGAGATGACGTCAGTGACTCCTGTTCTTCGGCGTAGATCTTCATTTCTTACATGATCTCTTAGAGACACTCCAAGCATCGATCTTTCCATTTTGCGCTGAGCTGTGCTAAGCCTATTTGAAGATGTTATGGTCAAAGTTAGTGTTTCAGCCCCATAGGTCATGACCGGTAGTACACACTGATTGAAGACTTTTCTTTTTAGACATATAGGTAGATCGCTCTTAAACACGTCTCTAAGTTTTCCAAAGGCTGCCCAAGAGAGGGTTATTCTTCTCCCCAGTTCACATGTCTGGGTGTCTCTTGAGATTCGGATTTCGTGATCAAGATATGTATATTTATTCGCTAGTTTTATTTCTTTATCCTCTATAACTATGTTTCCACTAGGAACCAGATTTGTCATGAATTTTGTTTTAGAGAAACTGATTTCTAGACCTACTGCAGCACACACGTCCTTAAGCTCCTGCAGCATTAGCTTAATGTCCCCGAGATTTTCAGCGGTCAGCACTATGTCATCCGCAAACCGCAGGTTTGTCAGCCATCGACCGTCGATATTTATACCCTTTCCTTCCCAATCCAGTCTTTTAAATGCGTATTCTAGGACTGTAGTTTGGGTTAGTAGAATTTGACCTTCAGATGTCAAATTATTAGTAACAAAGCTCATACCTCATTTGTTGCTTAGGTAAATACGACTACATTCGAATATCGGATTGTTACTCGTTATTATTTGAAAAGCCGATATCTAGGAAAATAATGAATATAGGCATAACGTATGGTTAAAAAATAAGTAATAATATACAGGGTGTTACATTTAAAAAAATATAACTAACATTCTCCACAATTTTGTGGGCGACCCTGTATATTCTAATTTATTACAGATATGTAGATTTTTAAAAACCCTACAACTTTTATATAAGACATTTTTTGATAACCCCTGTATATTTCGAAATAATCGATCGTTCTGGTAGTTTTTCCTAACCCTGTATAAAGGATACAGTTATAAATTTTAATTATGTAATTGTAATAAGTATACCTATAGTTATTTCGTTTTTAAATAAAAATATATACAATATTTTAATAGTTCCCTACTAAACTTTTAATAATGAATAATAAATATCTGAAATTATTAATAAATTATAAAATAAATAATAGCGGCAAAACAGACGGCAACAGAACTCGAAGTGCGGGTGCTGCAATGAAGATGTCGCCATTGCTAGCAATAATTTGTAATAACTGTGTAATGTTTTTGTTATAAAAATAATTTTTATATGCAAACTAATAAGTCTGAATAAAAGTTTCAGCTGTAGATATTGATAGACATAAACAAATTGTGTTTGTAGCTGTATCAGCGTGATTAGCGTGATTTTATAAGGAAAATTATTTTATAAATGCTTATGTGGTTTTTGGGTGGGGACCTGGGTGGGCACTCTACATTTTAGGGGGGCACGTGCCCACCCAGGCCCCCACTTAGCGACGCCGCCACTGTGTATTCTTATTTTACTTTATGTACACTTCGAGATATATTTTAAACAAACCACTATATATTTATAAATTAACAGCCATAGTGCGTATTTTTTACATCATAATATATTATAATTATTGTTAAAATACTTATTAATAATAATTACTATATTCCTTTCTGTGATGGGTATGGCTTCCAAACAATTTTTTGTTGTTACACACAAAAGTGGCTTTTATATGAACTAATACGTTTCCCATTGCTAGAGCCAGCTCCCTACAAGCGACGCCATCTTGAATCTAAATCCAATCAGGCCTTCTTGTTTAGAAGGTGTTGGTAGTAGTATCTACCAGCATAAAACCGGAAAAATGCATTAAAAACCGATAATTTATAACCTATACCATTGTCTTTATAGACAATGCCTATACCATATAAAATTTTTTGTCTACACCTTGCTAATTAAATATAATGTACAGGGTGAGTTTAACTTAATACAATAAAGCTAATGTAATTTATGAAATATTTAAAAACATGGCAGTGCTTCGTTACTCCTGTACTCTAAACTCCATTACGATCTTTAAGCGGTTTCAGAGATATTTAATCGTTTCCATACATATGTCTAACTCTGTATAAGATTGCCATGTTCTCATACTTAAATGGAAAATGTTTTATTTTGCTTTCTTTTTCGAAAAAACAATTAATTCAGTTGCTTTTTATAAATTAAAAAATAATTGATATATCATACATTTCTTAAAATTATGGAACTCAGACAGCTTAATTTATAGCAAAACAGATTGCTTTTCCTATCTCAGCTTTTAGTAGTCTATCTTCTGGCATCAAGTCGGAAACTTACACTTTTTGATGCTCGGATACTTCCGGCCAAATCGGAAGTTGGTACCAGAAGATAGATAATAGTATGACCTATAAAACTAGCTGGGCACTGCTTGATAAATTTAAAGGTTTCGGAATATACAGGGTGTTTTATTAACAGATGACAGCTCTGTTATATCTATTCAAAAACTGCCAAAATACGTCCCATTTAACAAATAAAACGTAGGTCACCTCTTCTCTTTTCCATTATCTTGTGGCAACCAGATTCACTCATCCAGATCAAACGTGCTTTTTTCAGATCATGTTCCCATATCATTCGGGTCTTCATTTTACTCTTTTATTCCCTCATGGACTCTAATTTGTTTATTCCATCTATTATCGTACCTGCAAAGTTGGATTTTAGTCTGGCGTCCTATTCTCTGGGGTCTCTTCTTTTAGTGATGTTTCTGATCCACTCACTTGTCTTTCTATTCGTTAACTTTTGTATTTTCATTGCTCAATGCGTTTTTCCGAGTTTATCCATATTTGCTTTCGTGAATGTCCAGACCGGTGATCCACAGGTAAGCACTCGGTTATGTTTTGTTTTTAGAATATAACAAATTTTCCCAATCTCGCTTCTTTTTTTATGTTTGCTGACTAGTTTTCTCTGTTCAGCTTTCTGATTTGTTCCAGGCATCTATTCATTAACGTGTTTTATTACTTTTTGTCCTATTCTGGTAATATCGTCTGCAACTGTATTCGTCATAACTTTAGTAATCTCGTTATGTTGGATATGTTCATATCCATATCTATCATCGACTCTGTAAGGAATTGCTGACTCCACAAAGGAGTACTATCAAAATCTTTTTTCGGGTTTAGGGACGCTACGAAGAGTAGAATTGATAGGATTAGAATTCGTTTGCTAGTTCTACAAGAATTTTCATTAAATTCGGCCTGTTGAGTTTTGGTATTATTCTGTTGGTTAGTATTTTTGCCAGGTGTTCGTAAATGACATTGAAGAGGAGTCGGCAATTCCATACATTTGTCTCGTTTTTATGCACCAATACCGCTTCATCCCAGTTGAGCTGTAATAGTTGGTTTAGAAGAGCATGGAGTATTTCAGGCCTACTTATCTATCGTTTTTGAGCATCTCTAACCCTTTTGTTATTTTTCATTTCCTTCAGTGTAATCTATATTTCTGACATGCTTACAACATTCCTGCGATTAATTTCGTCGATGCTACTGCTAGTCTTTTTTAAAATGTGTTTATGTTGTTTTTTATTTTCTCTTAATATCCTGTTTTGTTTCGTTTTAATGTGTTCATGTCTATTTTTCTTTATTACATTCCCTTCCTTTCATTATCTCGAATGTGCTATTAATCGATATGGTTTCTTGCCATGCTGAGTAACCACAGCATGGCAAGAAACCATATCGATTAAAATCGTTCTGAAATTATTTAGTATCTTTTAGATAGGCCATTTAATATACAGATTTTGCCGAGAATGTTATCAACATTTCTATTTTTCTCTCCAATTTTTACATTTTCGACAAATTTTCCTTTAGGTTTTTGTGATTAATTTATTTTGCGCACGGAAATATGAACCAAATCTTAGTGCCTTCTCGTTGCCCTAGATAGCTATAATATAGAGTAAAACAGTTAAGGTTTAGCATCATGTTACTACCTCTATAAGGATACTTACCAGTACTATTTCAACAGCACCTACTACATACATGGCGCCTGCTAAAGTGGTGCCAGTATAGAAAAGCATCCCCACTGCCCCGCCAAATTCAGGTCCTATAGATCGAGATATCATAAAGTAGCTTCCTCCTGCCGGTACCACTCCATTAGTAGCAATGGCTGACATTGAAATTGCAGTCGACATTGTTACGCAACAACAAGTAAAGACGATCAACCAGCCCCATATAACGCCTGCGGTGCCTACAACCTAAAAACAGATCTTTTCTTATAATTTATTTCTCATTCGGAATGTATTATTTATAAGTTTCAGTAAAAGACTTCGTGGGATTAAAGAAAACAACGTAGCTTGTCTTCGTAATAAAGACACGACAAGTGATGAAATGCGGAAATCCCAAGTTAAACATGTTCATGGAATTACAGGCTAAGAATGCTTTGCTGAAGGTAAAAATTTTATTTTACCACTTGAATTAAGTTTAACTAATAATTTACCTATTCAGATAGACAAGATGATTTGGTAAATCTGTTTTCAGCAAAACTTCTGATTCAGCCAATATTTTAAATCCATAGATTATGAACCACCCCTATATAAATAGGAAAATAAGTGATCAAGTAGTTCACAATTAAAAATATTTTTAATTATAAAGAGTGGCTTCAAAACATGCGGCAGAATAAAGTCGGTTTTTTAAAACAAAGCAATTTCTTTATTATTAAACCTTAGAATTTTTATTGAATATTTTAAATACAACAGAATTGTGGTTTTATGCACTTCGATAGGTTATTCAGTCTAAACAGTTTTACATAGATCCAAATGAATTGCACCTTCCTAACTTAGTTTTTATTAATTTATCGACTAACGTCAACTTTCGATTAATCATGCACTTCAAGGTAACAAGATGGCAGTTTGAAAGAACATATATAAAAACACCAAAAAAAAATCAAAAACAAAAAGATACAGAAATAACATTGAACACAATATTATCTAGAACTAAGTGAATATTAAAGTATGACCATCAGCCATTTACCACTCTATTATTCAACTCCAAAATTTTGTATATTGAAATCTCAACGCACAATTACAATAGAAAATAAACAAATATAGAACATAAGCTCTTCTGAATCCACTCCTGTGCTTAGACCTTCGCCCTGTAGTTTCCAATGTTACTGTCCTGAATCAAATTTTACCAAAGTGCCCTAGTTTTTCTTTGATGCCATCAGCCATCTTCCTGGTAGTATCCCTATACTTCTGCTGTAAGTTTTCGGTTTCCGTCTTGTAATATTTATTATCAATCTTTCCCGCTCTTGCCGGATCGCATGGCCCTCCCAGCTCCACTTCAAACTTGCAACTCCACACTCCAGTTCTTCTTTGTGTTTGGAAACATCTGTTCATTAAATTTTGCGTTCTGATTATTATTAGTTTAAGTGGTGTGGTCCAAAAGCCACTGCCCACCTTCGCCGAGTCCTACCGCATCAAGCCCGTGACCTTAATGGATGTGACAACGCAGTCCAGCGGTGAGCGGCAATGCCTTCGTGGATCCCAAAATGCAAATATCTCAATTTTGATAAAACCAAGCATTTGCATAGCATGTGCATACCCTATAGTCAGGTTTATTTACCTCCCCAATCTTGATGAGGTGCAGTGTCCCGTGAAGGGTCCTACAACCATCCTGACCTGATAACGGTTCAGCTTAGTTCTTGCCCTGTTCGGACCTTCGATGAACAGCCGCGAAAGCTGATATCTATCCATCCTACGCCAATAGACGAGATGTTGTTCAGGTAATAGTTCCTTTAGTCATCGTATTGCGGTTTTATAAGAAATCCCGCAGGAGGGCTCTGTCATATAAGTGGTGTATTGGCTTCCTATTGTGCTAAGAGGTTTGCGGCTTTGTTACTATCGACCCCCTGGTGGCCCTGCACTTGCACCCATAGCAGTCTTACACTAAAGAGGGCCGCTAGTACACACAGGGAGTCAATACAGCTTTTCACTGGTATAGATTGTATTGTTGGCCTCATCAGAGCCTTCAGTATTGCCTGGTTAGCTGTAACGATACAGATCTGTTGTAGCTCCCGATCTCGTCAGCACAGACATTTATTGTGGTAACTTCTCCGTGAAGCACGGATGCCAACTGGCCCAGACTTATGCTGTGAGCATCATCCACGTCGGGCTCTCTGAATCCTGCTCCAGTTCCTACATTAGTTTTGAAGCCGTCAGTAAACCATACGGCGCACTGTTTTCTCTCAGTCGCAGTGCATCAACGTCTGCACTCCGACCAGTATTTCTACTTGGAAGGGTTCGCAAAAGTTGTGCATCGTCCTGATCCTGTCCGACATCGATAGTGTGCAGTTCATTTCAATTTCATTGAAAATTATGGTATGTAGTCTCTTTCTATGAAATGTGTCTTATCATCACAACTCTAGTATATAGCCGCAGTACCCACGTTTTCCCGATCATGCTTCTTCAGGCGTTCAACGCCCGTGTCGCTTTGACCGAGTTGTTTTCGATGTAGCTCCTGAAGCCAAGTCTGGTGTCTAGCGTGAGTCCCAAGTACAGTACCCAATTGAAGTTCTTTCCGCCAGAACGTAAGCGCTCTCAGTTTAGGGTCTCGTCGCTTTGTGAAGGCCAGAACCGAGGTCTTATTAGGACAGTAAAGCCCTCTTTGATGCACCATTTCTTCACCAAAAGAGCCTCCTGCATCAAATTTGAAACAGTGGTTCTAAACTTGCCGCGGATTAGAATGGTGATGTCGTAAGCGTAACCTTATGCATGGACTCCATGTTGCAGCTTCAGTAAGAGTTCATCCACCATGAGGCGCCACAGGAGAGGCGAGAGCACGCCCCTCTGCTGACCGACACCTCCCTGGACTTGACTCTACGTAGCAGTTTACACAAATTTTCCATACATCATAGGCACGTACGTTATTATTGTTGTAATATGTTTTGAATGGTGGGCAATGGAATATATTCGCGGAAATACATGCAAGCTGCTGTATATCCATTATAAATCGGTTCTTAACCCAAATTTTTTATCATTAAACTAATATTTCACTTACGCATGGCCCTCAGCGCGCTTCGCTCGCTACGGGGGCTCAACAAACAGGAACTAACCAAAACTAATCCAAGGCATCCCCAAAAAACGAAAAAGTAAATAAAAAAACTAGTACGACAATCGGATCTTACATCTTTTCTATTAACGATTCATTTTCTAATGACGAATCACCATTCACAGGTGGTATTTCTACTTAAATCCCATCGGGAAACAACAGTAAGATATTCAATTCATTTGGCTAGTTTTCTAAAGCGCCACTTGAGGCGCTGTAATCATGCGGAAGCTACAGTGACTTTTTGTATAAAGTTGCTGTAGCGGAAGCGTATGGAAAATTTGTGTAAACTGCTACGAGGGGCAAATCCTCCCTGGTAGCGCCTCCCAGCTTGCTGGTTATCTTTCTGCTAGTCAGCGTGGAGCCGATCCATTCCGCCACGTGGTTTTTCGACTCCTCTTGACATAACAAGCCTTTCGATAGAGGTGTATGAGGTATTATCAAAGGCTTCCTTTATATCTAAAAATGCTCCAAGCGCAATCTCGCGATTAACTTGCGACGTCTGAATTTTGCGAGTGGGTTAGTTTGGGTTAAAAAACTACTTTGGAGGAAAATCATTGATGATTGACACCAATTTGAATATCAAGCAGAAAAATCTTACGAACTGAGCATTCACGAGGCTCAGTTCGTAAGATTTTTCTGCTTGATATTCAAATTGGTGTCAATCATCAATGATTTTCCTCCATAGTTTTTAGAAGAGATGATGTTAGGCTTATCGGATGGAAGGATTTAGCTTGGGCGTAAGTGTTACACCCAGGCTTACCACATTTACTATTCTCCATATACGAGGTACGTGGTTTAGTGCAAGGCTTGCCATAATCAACGTGCACAGGTGAGTAGCCAATAAGTCCAGTCCCTGTTTCAGCAGAATTTTAATTATTCCATCCTCTCCTGGCGACTTCTATGGTTTTAGTGAGTACCCTTCCCTTGCCTGGTAGGAGAGCGTGGGTCTGACCAGTGGTCATTCGCAGGAGGCTTCCTAAAACAGCCTGGGAAGTGTATTTCTAGAAGAATTCTTAGTCTCCTCTTCCGTGGCTTTGAACACACCTTGCCGTTTTTCAATTGAGCCCACCATGGTAGTTTTTCAGCAACGCTTTCTGGAGTCTAGCATATTCTGGTGCCTGCTCGACCTTAGTGCAGTACTTCCACCAGGATGTTTCTTTCGTATTTTTTATGACACATGCGTACATCTGGCCGTGGTCTTTGTATACCAGTCAGTTACCGGTATTTTGAATCGGTTAAATTCCTTACTGTTAAGTGACCTTAACGACGAGAGCTGTTGGTTGCACCACGATGTTGCATTCTTATTATCTCTCGCTCTCAAAGGGCAGGTACCTTCATAAGCTGTGAAATTTTCCTGAGTGATTTGGTCATTCAGTATGTCCACCTCCTCGGGTGTACTTGGCATCGATATGTAGCCCTCGAGTTCCTGCCACAGAACCTCTTTGAGGAGTACCCAGTCACAGTTTCTCGGGTTCCTGAACAGCTCGCGTGAAAATTCCGCCGTTATATTATCAAAGGCATATATACAGTAATATACACACTGGAATGAAAAAGACTGTATCAAAGAATGATTTAAATATTTGGAGCTGTTTATAAGGTCATTTCCCCTTTCTGAATTTTATTTTGCTTCACTTCTGCAAATATTCTGCCTTTTTTTAGTTTTTAGCTTTTTAGTTGAGGATTTATTGTTCTCCGTATTTTCATTCTTGGTAAATGAAGATCACTGGAGAACGTTCTGACTAAAAATCAAGGAGAATTATTATCCTAAAAATATTCCAAAATAATCCAGTTCCTTTGTTTTACATTAAAATATTACACAATTTACCACACTCACAATATTTTCTTGCTTATCTGGTACCATGCGCTTTCCACAGTTTCGGTTTGTCATGTATTTTATAATTTTGATTTATTAAAAACAAAATAATTTTTAAAATAAATTTTCATTTATTTTAACAATGGGCTACCGACTGATGTAGTTTCATAAGTTGATTTCAAAATTTACCTCTAAGCCACTTACTACTTTTTTCCTTATTATCTTAGTTGATTAAATTTAGGCTTAAATCTTAATGTATTTCATAAAAATACGCTTAAAATTTTCAGTAGAATCTAAAAAAATAATATTATACAGGATATTTCATTTAAAAAATACAACTTTGTTCTGCCGTACTTTTGCAGTCACCTCGTATAATTACAGATATTTATGAACTAACTGAGACACACAGCTCTATCGGGTTTTGATTAAATTAGCCGTTTAGCCCAAAAAGAAGCTTTGCTAGTACAGTGATTCGCCCTTCAGAGGGTGTCCCAAATTAGATGCTCACATTGAGATCTTGGAAACTGTAGAAGAAACAGCATATGAAATTGTGCAAAGTTGCATAATTTGGAGCTTAAGTTAATGCTGGTGAGAAATTAAGAAAATTCCGACTACTTTCGAAGATACCTGGAAAAAAAAATCCGAAAGTTTAATTTTCCGTTTTTGTTCTTGGTGACGTTATTTTTTAACGGTCCTTACAGGTACTTTATTACGATGCATTTAAAGATATTTTCTAATTTAAAAAATGACGTTTGGATTTTAAGATATCACCACCAGATCAACATTTTTAAACAAGGACCTGAACTTTAAATATCACTTTTTGAATTATTATGTTTCCCTAAAATACGAACCAATAAAATTTAGCCAAAACTACACCGTTTTGAACCGAAAATTTATCATCAGGACTTACTTTTTTGCAAAACGGTCGCGTTAATCATTATGTTTGAAAAATATGTTAACAAAGAAAAATATTTTTAATAAGTGAGACTTAGGTAACAAAGGAATTTATATTAAGTATTCAAATTGCAATTCTTCTGCTTCAATACATTTTTGTACAGCCCTGACCTCTTTAATTAAATTATGCCGTAAAACGTCTATATTTTTTGGCATATTGCGATAAAAACGATTTTGAAGATATGTCCAAGGGAATTTAGAACAGTGTTTCTCGCCGGCCGGCCCCCGCATAACTCCTTGGTGTCCAATCCATTGGGAAACATTGTTCAGCAAGTCTGTGACGTCCAGGTCATGTGGGATGGGGCGCCATCTTGTTACTCATATTTCCTGTAATACTGCTAACTGTTCTTTAGATTATGCTTCTAGAATTTCGTTTCTTAATAACTTAATATATATCACACATGTTATTGACCCTCAAGAATAAAAGTGCCAATAACTTTATTTTTAATGTTATTGGTTTATATTTTGAGGAAAATAAATAATTAAAAGTAAGTAAGTTATTTAAAGTTCTGGTCTGTATTTAAAAATGTTGATATCTGGAAAATGAAATGTAATTTTTTAAATTAGAAAATACCTTTTATTACAACAAAATGCCTGTAGAAAGCTTGAAAATAAGGTCACATAAAAAATAAAAACAGAAAATGAAACTTTCGGTCTTTTTCAGGTATCTCCGGAAAAAGTGGAATTTTCTTAATTTCTCATCAGCATTAACATAACCTCCAAATTATGCAACTTCGCCAAAATTTAATCTTGGCTATATCTTTCTATAGTTTCCGAGATCGCAATGGCGAGCATCGAATTTCGGTCACCCTGTACACTTTGTTTTCTTTTTAATATAGCAGCCCTCCGATTTCGACTATTAGAACTGCAACTTTGTCCCAGTTTGGATAGTAAGTAAATTTGTAAAAATCAATAGTTTCAGTTAGTTTAAAAACTAATTATTTCATTTTAGTAAAGAAATGCTATTTCCCAAAATAATGAAGGGTGAATTTAAACAAACAATTATATCATATTTAAATTTACAATTTAACATCCCAAAAAACTCCTGTATTAATGGTATTCAACTTCGTAAAAACTGAGATCGAATTGTTGCACCAAAAAGGCCTCCAAACTGAGAAACTGTCAAATTTAGAGAAAAATGTGATATTAACACATTTTCTTCTTAATAATTAGAAATATATTTTCTAACTTATGCTATAATAAGAACAAACAAAAATTAAGAAAAATCAAGTGGGGTGTGCTGTGTCGTTTTGTAGTTTATACACTTACTATGTAGTCGCCATCAGATCTCGCCTAGGATTGGAAAATAGATCAACATTAAAAATATATATAATAGCAATTTTCATATGTAAATTAATACAATATTTTTATTTATCGTCAACCACAAACCCTCTCTACTAAATTTAAAGAAAAACCTAAAGGTGCTCCTGATATTAACACCCAAGGATTGTCAATTTTTCATTTCGGCATTTTGCTGGAAATTCGAAAACTAATTAAGGTGGGTAGTTATTCTCTTTGGTACTAGACTATAAAATTCATATTAAGAAACTAGTACCACCGAACATATAACGTATTATGTTCGGTGCTAGTACTCGTGACACTGATGTGTAAACATATCCTATATCGACATGCACAAATATTTGATCAGCCCTCGTAAAATCACTACCCATGGTTATGATGTCACAACCGCTTACACATTTCCGTCCCCATCCGCTTGCACATTTCCGTCCCATTTGTCGAGATTTACCCTCATACCGCCGCGTAAGATTTTTACACATCAAAACCTCCCAGTTATAAAAAAATAATTTACTTATCTTCACTCGTTTTAAAATGAAAACTTCCAATTTTTGGACATCTTTAACATAACATTTACTTTCTACCTTTTTAATATGAAATTCGCTTTCCACCCTAGAGCTGGACGCCTACGTCTAAAATAAAATTTCGATACTTTAAAATTGTGAACTGATAGGCATGTTTGATTTCAATGAAAGTATATGCTGCATATGCATTTAAAGATCCTTTACACAAATAGTGCACTATGTAAAAATCGACCTCTCCTATTGGTCGATCCATCTCGTATTACGATATGTCTGCGTGATGCAATCGATTTCTGTCAAGAGCTCTCGTGGTGTAGAGGTTTATACAGCTGGGTCTCACTTGGACGGCCTGGGTTCGAACCCCGTTACTATTTTTTATTATTTTTTTAAGATTATGTTTCTGAACAGTTTTTTTCTTGATTTTGGGCATGTCTTGGGTTAGTTTGGGCACGGTAGAATTAATGAACGGTAGCGTCAAATGCATAAAAATCTCGATTTGGCCGCCTGAGGTCAGAGCGGTTCAATCCAGTTTTCTCATAGACTCTCAGAAACTTTGGGGAGTTTTAGCACAAACGTATTATACGAGGGCGAGGGAGACATTATTTAGGGACTGTTGTTGCGTTTTCTATAACGATGGTTGGATTTTGTGCAGTGGATAACTGTTTCAGTAAAAGTGATGGTGAAAAATCATTTTTTAGATTCCCAAAAGATTCTTTCAGGTATGAGTAAATATTATCTAGAATTAAAATGCCTACCTACTTGTTTTTTTTTTAAAGGGATGAGATAAAAATTAGGCATGAAAATATTATTCATAAAATTGTACACTCCATGCATTATCAACCACTTGGTTTTGTATTAATCATAAAATGCTAGATTAAACTTATAGTTCCTATTCATAGCATAGGGGTGGAACCAATAAAAACGAAAATATTTTATATCTAAATAAACCAAAACAATGAAATTACAAAGGGAAAAACACCATCATCATTTTTCCAAATTTCAATAACAGGTGTTAAGGGTAGTGACCATAAAGGAGTCGTTTATTTTTGTAGAAGGGATTGTAGCTCAGGTTATAAAACTATTATGGACCTGAAAATTGGTAGTTTAGGTATCTAAGTCTAAGACACTGCGTGGCGTGACCGTCAAAACCAATAGAATTGATTCCGGCCTATAAAGAACCGTTTTTTTTTTATAGTGAAAAAATGGTAGGTATATTAAGATACTTGTTTTAAAATAGCATATTTTTTCGCACTAGCACGAAATTAGAAAACGACCAGCTTGCGCGGAGTTTCCTAACGTGCGAGTGCTCTAAATGTCTTTTAAAAAGTGTATTTTATATTATTTTTTCCATTTCGAAGGTTTTAAATGAAAACTATTAATTTAATCTAGTCCCGATCAATAGTTGGGCGGCCATATTGTCATTTTTGACGTCTTTATTACTAGAAATCCCATTGAAATCTGTGTCGAAATTTTTGCTAGTGGGCCTTGACATTGAACAATTTGTTAATATCCTAGCAACCAGTCAACAGAAGCCGTATCGAAAAGTTCTTTTCGACACGCATTTGCGTATCAAAATGGAATCATTTTGAGCGCAAAATAGAAATATGTAGTACATTGTGCAACAAGTGCTGAAAATAAGACTTTTCACACCAATGAGACAGTTTCGTGACACGAGCCGTAGACGAGTGTCATAAAGTGTTTTCAGCACGTGTAGCACACTATACTTTTTCTACGACTGCTACATACAGGGTCAGGGTGCCCCACTGGGTGTGTGGTAGAAAATTACATGTTACCTATATGGGGAACTTTTTTTTCTTCAAACGTCAGCAAATCCGTCATTACTCGACTGTGTAGGCGGCCGTGAAGTTTCGTTTTTCCTCCGCCGGAGCTTTACTTTTCACTTTTCCGCCGGCGGAGGTAAAAGTGTTGTCATAGCAACATAGATACAATACAAACAGACAACAAAATAAGCGTCAACAACTCAAGATTTATTAAACTACAATTTGTATTTATCACTCAATTTGTGACTGCATTTCTAAAAATCACTAATTTAGGAACAAATTGGTTATTATTTAATCGAATTTACTCAATAACTGCTTATCAATACGGAATTAATTGGATGAAGCCCTAAAATTGGGCCCCCTTTTTAGAGATCTGGGAATGGGATCTCTGAGGGCGAAGCTCTAAATCGGAGACGAAGCCCTTTAATCTAAATACCCTAATAAGGGTTTGAAAAGTATACTTTGCATACGCCGTGTACAAAGTACACTTTTCACATGATGTTTGAAATCTCCAGTTTTCAAGAGCAGTTGCTAGTTCGTTTTTGTCTATTTTCAGGGCAGTCGTAGAAAAAAGTTATTAAACAAACTTTGCGTATATTATGTTTTGTGTTACTAAATACCTTAGAGTTATATTAGTTTGGGTTTGTACTAAACTTGTCTTCAATTTCGAAGAAATTAATAATTTTGTAGTATAAGCTACATTACACAAAACTTGTTATTAAATGCATTGTTTATTGTTTTATTATCATTTTAACTTTCACACATTCTTAAGAACCTGTCGTGACGCATCTATAATCTAAATATTATTTCTAAATATATTAAAATTAGAGTGTTGAATGAAATTATAAAATACCTAATTAAATTGTAAATTACTTATTAGTAGAAACTGACTCCATGCGACAATAAAATTTAACGAATTGCACGTCCCCTCGTATAGGACGTGATCCAACGACGGCAAAGTCAAGCAAGCAGGTGCCTGCCGGTGCTCTTTGATCTCAATACTTCAAGGGATTTAAGCTCACTGACGTTACTGTTTCTTGCTTATACTGTGGTTTGGGTTAGCACCTGGTTAGTTTCCTTTTCTTGAGCCCCCGTAGCGAGCGAAGCGAGCGGAGGGCCATGCGGATCGACCAATAGGAAATGCCGATTTTTATATAGTGCACTATTTGTGTAAAGGATCTTATAATGCGCTGCATATTCGCTTTGTACAAGATCCGTTAAGTGGCATCTGGTGTTCACAATAGGCGAACCCAGTAGAATTTTGATGCATTTCCAAATGCGATAAGGGGTCAGTTTAGGTCGTTCTAGCCGCAAAAGTCGCAAGGACCGAAAAAACTGAGACGACAGTTCGATAGGGTGTTTCTATGGGAAAAACTCTCTATACGCTTTGCTTCCAAAATATTCCAAACGGCATATCGGGGAAATTGACTTTTCAGGGAAAATGTAAAAACTTCTACTTCAAAAAAAATTGAGGTTTTGTTTTCCTTTTCTCGAAAAGTATTTTCTACGCCTAAAAATGTATTAGAAGACACTTTGGAAATGATGGTGCCTTTCATACAGGACGAGCTAGTTGAATTTAAACTTTTCACTATTTCGAGATTTAACACAACACGTCACCACTTCATATTTTATTAGTAGAAAATCGAATAATCTGAAGCAACCAAACTTTCGTACTAAGTTGAAGAAATCAGTGAATGATATCAATAGTCCATTTTTCTCCCTATGAAGCTCTGGCTGTATTTACGGATTTGAAATTAACCGAAGCTCAATACCAACTTCTAAGGAATGCGTCTTAAAGACAAGCATATTTTGACAGCTAAGAGAAATTGTTATCCAAATGGCATGGCAATTTCAGAGATGGATCTTCAATCTTTACTAAGCCATACCTCCAGAAGGTTGATAGAGTCTTTTGCATCAAATTACCATGGTTCTCCCATCAAACTTGTATATTAAATGGGGCGCTGATGATAGTGGAAGTGAAAATCCTTTGAAGATAAATTTTGAGTTTGAAGTTTTTGATGACACAAGTACATTAACAACTTGCATTATTCCATTTCGTATAACTGTCGATAAAAATGAACAGATAAGCAGTATACTTATACCAAAAAACTGCATCGATCCGATTGAAAATGTCGAATTGGTGATTTTATCATTTTCAGTCTGGAAAATCTACTTTAAGTGTACATGCCAGCCAACGCATAGCCATTTTCAAGAAATTAATCTCAGATTCGAAAGCCTCGTGATATCTGCTTTAAATAAGTTCTATAATAATTTTCCGGGAAATACGAGGACATTGAGGTTAAATAGAAAAATGCAGAAAATCACAAAAAAAATCCAATATTTCGGCAGTTTTAGTAGTCTGAATAGATAGCTTTGCTTTTGATGCATTATAGGAAATTCGGGGAAATAGGTCTTCCAAGATTTTGACATGACGTTTAGGTTATTAAAATGTGTTGATTTATACATGTAATTGCCTGAAATCTTATTGAAACGGGAAAAAAATAGAGTTAGGATCTTAATATCTGGTGATAAGAGGCAGTTTCTACTGGATTTTATGGCAGATTTCGATGCAAATTTTTCTTTTAGCGTATAGATGCGTATAGCTTTTGTGGTGAGTAAGTAGATTTCTTTGCCTGAATACGCCACTAAACTTTTTTATTATTGCTTAAGTTTTTATCGTAGTATCGGACAGAAAAATAATTTTATAACGAAAGTGTGGTATAACACTTCTCTCCAAATTTTACAGCTTTTCAGTTTTTAATGCCACAAATAGAGTTTTGAACATAATAATCATTAAAAAAATTGAGATGTTTCAATAATATTTAATATAGATTTTTTTTGGATGCGAAATTTCTCGCTTAAACTAAGCTTTAACAATATTTTAAGAGAAACGATGTAATTCCCTTCCTCCCTACCCCCAACCACGAGAAAATTAAGCTTTTAAATACAAGATGATCAGTACCCCCTTTAACTTGTTTGCTTTACGTGTTACAGAAAAATGGAAACTATCGGGCTGTAAATATTTACAAATACTTTTTTTGGGCGTATAAAGCAATTATGGATTAAATGGAACACTTTGTATACTATTACATTTTTGGATCCTTTTCTAAAATTTTAGACAGTTTTTAAACATGTTTTATACCTTAGTTCAATTATTTCTTAGATATTAACTATGGAAAAGTGATATTTTGGACACTTTGACTCGCAGTAAGTATATTCCAAACGGCCTAGCTTAGAGCAAAATTATTTGCACTTTGCTTAGTTTTTATGAGCTACTAAGTGGTACCACTTTCCGGTCTAACAAGAGATGTTGATTTTTCACTTCCGGTCAGGAAATTGGTACTTCTGGTTAGATTGGAACACTAAATAGCTCATGAAAAACTGGTATACGAAAGTGCAAACCGATTTGTTCCAAGCCAAGCCGTTTGAAATATACTGCCCGGCAAAGTGTTCAAAATAACAATTTTCAAACGTCAATACTTGAGAAACAACTGAACTTAGGTATAGAACATATTGTATAAAATGTATAAGGAATATCAAGCAGAATCGAAGACTGTAATAATATATAGGGTGTTCCATTAAAAAAATTAAGCTTTTTGATCTTCCCTGTATCACTTTTCATTCACGAAAAAACATTTAATGGCGGGGCATTATACGTGATCATCTTGTACATAGCTGAAATTTTTAATTTATGCATTATTATTCAACGTCCCATTTCTAACCAAATCGCAATTTTAATAAACGAAATTTAAGAGATTTTATGAAAACTGAAACACAACGATGTTTGGTGATTTTGAAAAGAATGTTGCTATAGCTGATTATGTAGTGCTTTTTGAAGACCGAATAATATCTTCTGCTATAGTTGCTGATCTTTATACTTACCCAAGTAAGACGGATAAACAAAATAACACCAAAAATATTTTGGATACAAGGTAGGTAAACTCCGATAAGGGTTCCCATTTGAGCACCCTTGGTAGGTCGAGGCGGAGCATCTGGATCGCTGTTAGGTGGAGGAATGGTATTAGAGTAGTTTGCCAGGGATTGAACAAATGTTGTAATTCTCGGCCTTTCCTGCTCATCTTCAGTATCGTAGTATAAGTCATAAGGTTCATCGTGCCCTGGAAAAACAGAAAACTGATTTTAATTGAATCACTTTGTTTAATAAAAGGTTGCGGTTCACAAGACAAAAAAGGGTTATGGTACTAAAACAAATTAGGTTGAAGTTGTTCCTAAAATAACTCACGACAGAATATGAGCATCGAAAACTTGAAGAAAATATCAGTTTAAGACAGTTCGGCATTGGAAACAATAGCTTCGGTACATTGTAGGAGGCCAGATTTATGCGGTAGTTTGATCGTTCACCGAAGTTTCGCTAATCGACAGTACTGCGGTACTATGAAGGAATTCATTTAAAAATGTGCGTTCACCATAGTGCCAACCTTTCATGGTTATCGACCCAAATGATATGCATTTTAATATCCTTTACAGTCTTACGGCACTATGCTATATTAGCCGCTTATGATTGGTACATTAAAGTCACTCAATCAATCACAACATTTATTTAACAAATTTACATTTTACGTGGCCTGAGTACAAACATAGATCGCACTTTGTGTGGTTAGCGCCGCCTTACACGCTTGTAAACCGTGTTTTGCAGGGGCGCACTCACCACTCGTGCCTAGTGCTAATAGCCTATCTTATGCCTATACCCTATGTGCCGCCCAATTTTGCTGCAATATGCTTCTATGGGATTCCTTCCCTTCAAGCCTAGTGACCGTGTTCGTTGCCAATGGCTCCAGTTTTTGCGCGCTTATTTTCCTGGTTTTAAGTATGTACAGGCGGGAAACAGAGGAAAATACAACAGAAAAAAAACCTCTTTCACGTTTCTTTGGTTTGAGCTGGGGGCAGATTTTGCCCTATCGTGAGGGTTGTGCAGTTGGGGGATTGCGTATTAGGCGTTGCCCAGCCAATCAGAGACAGAGATTAGGCGAGTTTCGCCAAGATCGCTTTCCAGCGGAATTGCAGGGCGGCTGATCAGTGTGTCTGTGGGGTGTCTTGTTTTTAGTAAGGGTCATGGGGGTGTTTTATTCGTCGTCTCGTGTTCATTGTCTGCCCATACTTTTGCTAATGCAGGAAGTATGGGTGCGTATTCGTGCTGTGTACCCGTACTTTTGTCGAGTTTCGATCCCTCACTTTGTCTAGTCTTCGTTTACGTTCCCACACTTTGTGTTATGTAGGAAGTATGGGGTCATGTTTGTATGTCTGAGATTTAGTGCTCTGTCTCGGGCGGTCTTGGGTCCTGATAAAATAGGGATGTTAGCCTATGTATGGGTCCATGCTTTGGCCTTCTCTGTGGGTCATAACGTTCACTTGCTATGTCGGCCGTCAATGTCGAACCGCGTATACCAGAACCGTAGAATTTGCAGGACACTTTGTCTATATACTCTTCGACGGTGTCGAGGTTTGCCCAAGAGTGCAAATCCGCGATTCTGGTATATCGGCTCGCAGAGAAAGCCGCTCTTAGGTAGCGATTTTGCATTATTTGCAGTGTCTTTTTATGTGTATTCGCCACAGAGCACCATACAGGGGCCCCATACAATAGTGTCGGCCTGACAATGGCTCTATATATGTGAACCTTATTACCAGGACTCAAAAATGATCTTGGCCTAATGAGCATGTTTAGGCTCTTGTGTACTGTTGCATTTTTCCTTCGTATGTCAGTTATTTGTCCTGTAAAGTTTAGTCGCTTGTCTAGTACTATTCCTAGGTATTTAACCTTGTCTTTCACGTCAACGTTAGTACCATGTATTGTAAGTGGCGTGATGTCAATGTTTGTTCTCTTTCTTGTTAGTATCGTAAGTTCTGTCTTAGGTACGTTTAAGTTAATTTTCCATCTCTCGTAGTATGAGAGAAGGATGTCTAGGTGGTCTAGTAGTTTTAGTTTAGCCGCCTGTGCGATGCGGGATTGTGAGTACACTGCTGTGTCATCAGCGTAGAGCATTAGGGAAGTGTTTTGACAGGAGGGGATATCTGCTATATAGTAGTTAAATAGCTGGGGGGACAAGACAGTGCCCTGCGGGACGCCAGCTTTTAACGGTCTTACAGATGAACTTGCCCTGTTAATGCGTACTGAGAGGGTGCGCCCGGCAAGGTATGACTGGGTCAGCGCTGTCAGATGCAGTGGAAAGCCAAGTTCCACATGCAACTTGAACAGTAAGCCGTCATGCCACACCCTGTCAAACGCCCTCTCAATGTCCAGGAGAAGAAGTGCAGTGCTCTGGCCTCGGTTAAAGCCCTGCACGGTATCGTATGCGATTTTCGCCGCAGACATGAGCGTGCTATGTCCAGCTCTAAAGCCGAATTGCTCATTGGGCAGTACACCGAGCCCCTCGGCTGCACCACTTATTCTGGACAAGAGTAGCTTTTCCGCCACCTTTGCCATGGTGGGGAGCAGGGAAATCGGTCTATAAGAACCGGTTAGCTTCGGATCTTTGCCTGGCTTATGGATCATAATGATCTCGGCATGTTTCCAAGTGGATGGGAAATGCTGTAGGCGAATGATGGCGTTTACAATGTGCATGAAATGTATTAAGGATTTGTTCGGAAGGTTCCGAAGTACCAGGTATGGCAAGGTATCGTTACCAGGAGCTTTATTTTGCGGCAGTTGTTTGAGGGTGGCTCTGATTTCCCTCGGTGTGACAAGCAATTTTGCCATCACCGCAGGTGGAATCGGATATTTCCGCGATTTGATTTGCGAAGCAGTATAGGCAATATGTACGTGCTCAGGGGTTGTGTCAGGCGTCTCTCCGTGGAGCCCCTCCAAGAAGTCAGCGAAGGCCTCTGCTTTGCCTTGGTCACCTATGACATCTGTATTGTTGTGCCGGATAGCCGGAATGGCTGCAGAGGGTCCTCTGACCTTCCTGGCCAAGCTCCACAGAGAGCCGTCTTGCACGTTCAGGGAGTTCACATATTGCATCCACTTATCAGTTCTATATATACTTATTTGGGTTTTAATGTTATTAGTAAGCTCATTTACTCGTACCTGGTCAATTCTGGCGTGATACCTTTGCCATCTACGCCTAATGGCGTTCCGTTCCCTGATTAGAGTAAGGATGTTTTCCGGGAGGGAGTCTGTCGGGCGCTCTTTCCTGACAGAGTGAACTAATGTATCTCGGATACGCTGGATATTTGTGGTGAATGACTGGACTTGGGCCTCTAGTTCCTGGACGCTATCTATTTGCTCCGGGATCGTCGTTGCCTCATTGAGCCTTCGTCTGAACTCCACCCAATCGAGATTCCTGTATGAGACTTTCATCTCACAGGTCTGTGGCCGCCTTGGTTCAAGGCTAATCACGATTGGGAGGTGATCAGAGTTCAGCTCGTTTAGCGCCTTGAGCGGCGGAACGTCGGCGATTCCCTTCGTAATAGCAACGTCCAGGTAGGAGGGGGTAGCTGCCCAAGCAGGGTGGAAAGTTGGAATTTCGGAGCGGTGAAATAGGAGATCTGGGTTATTTTCAATTGCTTGGTACATAATTCGGCCCCTGGCGTTTGTTGATCCGGCGCCCCACACTACGTGCCTAGCGTTCAGATCACCAATCAACAGGGACCTCTTGTTGTCCGGTAGGAAAGCCAAAAAATCGTCTCGGGTAAAGGGGACGTGCGGAGGGACGTATGCTCCCGTAATACGGAGACCGTTCTCGGTCTCGATACAAACGTGTTCTGCTGCCGAGCGAATATTTCGGACCCTTTTAAAGGGGACCGACCTACTCACTAGACAGGCCACGCCTCCTCCGCGCTGATTGGGCCTATCAGATCTCTCAATCTGATAACCCCGAATCTTCAAAACCATCCATGGCTCGATGCGGGTTTCCAATAAAAAAATAACCGAGAAAGGATTATCATGCACAAATTGTTTAAACTCGCCCAATTTGTGTCTGATTGAGTTGCAATTCCAACTACACACTTCAAACATAAGAAAGACATTTTATATGTTGTATTTTCCTATTTCCTCTGTGAAAAATCTCACAGTTGCTTGGACGCTGGCGATTTTATCACCGTTACATGTTTTTATCATTGATAAAAATTCGTCTAAAGCGAAAAATAGCTCGCTAATATTAACGAGCGAGTTTATTTCGTTTATCGTGTTCGACAGCTTGTGAAAGTCGGAATTAAAATTACTATTTATATTTTGATTTAAATTGGCATTAGAGTTCGTATTTACATTTATAGGCAAGTTTGCAGCAAAATTGGTTGCACTTACATTTGTATTTTGTTGCGTGTTTCGATTTTGGGGGTGTTTTCTTCCGAGCGTATCAGGGAAGTGCTCCTCGTAGGTCTTCCTTCTGGCCTGTTCTTCTTCCCGTACTTGATGTTGGCCCTTGCTCGGGCCCTGGCCTCTTCGCTGGCCAGCTCGTTCGTTACTTTGGCTATTTTGCCACGCCGGTTTAGCTGGGGGTGGTGCAGGCACATACGTTTGTTTCTGCTTAGGGGGTGCTAGTAAATTGAGTTTGTAATTATACACCGGACACTCAGTGCTTATAGAGCGGTGCCCTCCACCGCAGTTTGCACATTTAGTTGTATCGGCCGTACACTCTATAATTTCGTGAGGGCCTGCACACTTAGAGCACTTTACGTTTCTGCGGCAGTATGTTGCTGCATGTCCGAGTCCTTGGCAACGCTTGCATTGCATAATAGGCTTTTCAGAAAGCCTATTTTCCCAAGTGACCCTTACATCGAGTATAATACGGCACTCTTGGTTTAGCCATTTAAGGGTGTACCCTGTATCAAGCACTACAAGGTACAAGGGCACTCTCGTTCTTTTCATTAAATAGATGCTCTTGGCGTTGATGTTATATAAGTCTGTGAGCTTTTGTTTTACATCGGCGATGGATATTTCGCCGTCCAATCCTCGCAAAACAAAGGCTTTTGTTTTCTGGCTATTCTCGGCATAACTATGGTACTGAACGCCGTCTTGATCAAGGCTTCTCTTCAAGAAAGCCCAATCTTTGTCTTGCTCACAATATACGATCACTGTATTTTTCGTGTATTTGAGCGTATACTTTGTGATCTGGTGCTTTTTAAGGTCTTCCTGTAGTGCCTTGTGGTTGTGAAATTTACCCTGTATCACTATAGGCGGGGGTGGTTTTGTCCTGACTTGTTTAATCGGGGGCGATTTATCTAGTACGTGGGCCTTACGTTTCGCAGTTCGCTTCTCCGTGGCTCTTCGGGGCTTACTAGTACTGCCTAGTCTACTTGACGACGCTTCGCTCGCTGCGTCGTCTTCCAGGTCTGATAGGGGTGTGTATTTATTGCTAGTCGGGACGGTTATTTGCCCTCCGACGTCTAGTTGCACTGCCCTTACATGGCTCTTAAACGCTAAGGTCTTTAAGGGCACTTTAAATGGGGCGTCATTCTGGTCAGGTACCAGGAGCACAGAAGGTTGAGATTGCTCCTTATCAGCTTTGGTCGCATTTGGGGTGATTTCGGCCGTAATTTGAGTCTTTACGGTCGGTTCATGCTCCATGGCCTCTGTAGAGGTCATGGCCTGGGCGTTCAAGGTCGAAAGTTGTTGGCATGTGACCTTTTTTGCCTTTTTTCTGCCTGTATCAATTCTAGGCTTCGCTACGTCTTTTTTACGCGTCACTTTTACTTTATCTACGGTCCAGTCAGTTTATTCCAGCAGGTCTAGTTAGTGTAGTGGTCAGATTCTGTGTTTGCGATCCGGACGGCTCGCGTTCAGTTCTTGTCGGGGGCAAGACATGTTTTCTTAATTTTTTTAAGGTTATGTTTGTTTCTCTTTGTAAATTTGGGTTAGTTCAAGTTAGTTTTGTTTGGTTGCGCCCCGGGGCGACCGAAGGGCCATGAGTGAAGAGTTAAAAGTACTCTAAAGTGACGTTAACCCACCAATCAGAAGCATCTAAGTGCCGTAGGACTGTAATCTTATAATGCAAATGATGTGTGTGGTGACCTCTGCGGCACGGTAGGTGAAATACTTTCTAAAATTTAAAATCGATATTGAATTGTTTTTCTTTCGCGTTGCTAGTTGTTAATCAGCTCGTACGTCGTGTCACCATTGATGTTTTTGACGGGGCTGGAATTGAAATTTGTTGTAGCATGTTCTCTTTAACCAATGTCGGGTCGAATAAGTATCTCCTTTCGGCTTTCAGCTAATTAAAATAAGCTTCGGTATGTCAGAATCTGGGGATATTACTCTCGAAATTGACTAGAAAAATTGTTGGATTAGACACGCGATATGCGAGTTGTGTTTCGATTGGCCAGTCCAAATTCTTGAAGCCTTCCACGTTGATTCCTTAAAATTTCGTATGCGCGGCTCTTCACATAGCAGTCGCAGAAATAGTATCGGGATAGAATTTTTTTGTGATTGATTTTACCCTTGTGGAATTTTTCATCCGACCTGTTTTAGAGTTTCAGACATACCTTTATCTCATCTTTAATTAA
>MU182328.1:229316-246812 GCA_016904865.1 Pissodes strobi
GCTGAAAGTGACCTCCACCTTCTACTTGGCATGTACGGAGTTTGTGGCAAATACTATCAACCGCACTTCGAATACTGTCGGCTGGTAAGTTAGTAACATCCATCCTTATTCTAACTGTTAGTCCTCAATGCTGTTTGGCCTATTTTTATACGCTCTCGCCTTCAAATATCTCCATAGAAAGAAATCCAATGGTGTAGTAAGGTCTAGAGACCTTGGAGGCCATTCGTTTGGACCCGTCGACATATTCACCAATTTGGACAAATTTTGTCCAAGTACCTTGGAATATATACACCAAAGTGCTATGGTGCGACATCCTGCTGAAACCATATTCTTCTATATGGAATATCTTGACCACCCTCATTAGGAACCATAACTGCTAATGCAGGTATTAAATCGAATGAGATGAAATCTAAGTACCGCTCAGCAGTAAGATTTTCGTCAAAGGCATATCGCCTTAAAATTCTGTTATTTAGTATACCAGTCTACACATTGTTTTTTTGTGGATGTTGTGTATGTCCCTCATGTATGTGTTTGGACCCGTCGACATGTCTACCAATTTGGACAAATTTCGTCCAAGTAGCTTGGAATATCTACACCAGTCTACATATTGACTTTTTGGGGATGTTGTGTATGCCCTTCATGTAGGTATGTATCTACTGTGGATCTTGATCAGACCAGAATCGATAATTATGTCTATGGATCATTTCATTTCAAAAATGTAGCCTTGTCGGAGAAGATATTTGTTATTTTCATCACATCTTCCATCATCATTTCTTCACAAATTGTCATCTCATATCGTAGCCATCCCCAAAAAGTTCCTGTATGACAGGCACTTTATATGGGCGATACTTCTGGCTCTTTAATAATCGCTGCATAGAAGCTCTACTGACAGCGTTAGTAAGCGCTAAGGTATTAGTTAAAGAATGCGAACTTCCATTTACTGAGGAGAATATAGCAAGTTTTTTATCTTCAGTTAAGCCGGGTGGTCGGCCCATTTTAAGTAATCTCTATTAGACTGTCCAGCATTTACAACGTTTTCATACACGGTACGGTTCTGTATTCGTACAATTATCTGTAAGCTCTTTATATCTGTAGTATATTGAGGCATTGTTATCATAGGACTTGGCTAGTCTGAGGATTAAAACGTTTGCATTGCTATGAAGGGTTTTACGTAAACAATATGCGATATGTCTGAACTATATCTCAGGCTTTTGCACTGGTATTTGGAGCGTTATTCAAAAATAATAATCCAAGATACCATACTTAGAGGTATAAAACGATATTATACAAATGCGCATTAACAATACTGACATTATATGTATCTAAATGTATCAAATCTCCCCAACTGCCGCAATATAGAAGAGTATTGTAATAGTCACAAAATCATATTATGTGCTTTAGGATTATAGTGAGGAACTATGTCTTCTAGCTTGAGCCATAATGGCTCCACTTGTTTGTTGAATGATTGTTAGACATATAACAAACATTTTGCTACGTTTTCAGGGGCTTCTCGGGCAAATATGGTAAATTAATTTTACCCCACTCCAAACAGAACAATAATAGTCAATTCGCCAGGCGTTTAAAATGAAAATATATTTAGTATCCAAGTACCATTTTAATATCAAAAGCAAAAAGTTTTTCTCATTACTTTGTCCGTTTGTTACGTTCGTCGGCGCCCTTTATTTTGTCCCTTCAACTTGACCTTTTGAATTATGCTCCATTTTATTGCGTTCTTTGAAATGCTAAAAATAAATTATTTTAGGATTTTAACAAGGACTTTCTTAACTATATTTTTTTAGCCGTTGCATGTGTGGAAATTGGTCATTTATTTAAAGGAATTCTACAAAGTCTCATTAGATACCTTTCTTCTCACCCCTACATGATTTACCGAGATAATAAGTAAATGGCTTGGAATATATTTGATGAATCAAGCTATGTATAGAAATAAATCGAATCAATATCGGTTCAGTGGGTTCGAGATAAAAAAGGCATACAAAATACAAAAGTGTATATCTTTTACTTCGTTTTTTTCTCTTTCATATTTCATCTCCCTGTTCATCCTCTATATAGTAAAGATAAATAATTCATTTACACATCTAAATCAGTTCTGTTACATTGACCATTCTATTTCTTTTGGAGACACTTCATATCATAAATTAAGATATTTAACATATGATTCCATGAGTTTTGGACTTAATTTGAGGCAGTCCTAATTTCTCATGTTCCCTAAGGCGCAACATATAGCTCTTAGAATCGATATATTTTATAATTTAAACAATGAAACTAAGTCAAATTCTAACAAAAAGTACAAATTTTTTCGAAAACTTGGACTTTTACCTTGTAACATTTTAAATTTCGTATTTTTGAAATTAACTTAAATTTGGATTATATTAGGCACGTTTGATATGTTTTTGTTGCCAAATAATTTTCCCGAATATTTAGGTAATCGAATTTCGACATCACTGCGCATCATCATATAACTATTAAATCCAGTAAATTTCTAGCCTAATAGGTACCTGCTTTAATGTTTTCGACAAGAAACAGTGATTCTTGCGGCATCCGTACGATGGAGTGACGCCGCCGTTGTCCAAAATAACGTTGGTTCTATTTCATTGACCTAATTACACTAGAATCATTGTTACAATTTATTAACTTAATTAATTATTCTTGATTATGATTTGCATAGACCTTAGACAGTTGGGGTAGGATCATCTATTGCTTCTTTTCTTATTTGGTCTAAATACGTATTTAAATTTGCAAAACTGCACGCTACATAGAGCAAGTCTAGTACTAGTGAGTTTAGTACACTTTCAATTATTTTTTGAAGGAAAGCTAGGTCGATGTGGATGGGCCGCGGCCATGTCACTTTTCTACGCGGTTACTGGGTAGAACCGGTCAATAGCTCGTCATCTGGAATTTTTCAGACCATCTTAATGGGATTTTGAGGCTCTAACCTAATTTCTTCATTTAAGGATTTTTATCTGCCAGACTGGGAAAGTTACATGTTATAGAGGTTCCACACACCTATAAAAGCCTCGTTAGAAACCTAACACCTTGAATTGAGGTAAATATTAAACAGTAGTTAAAGAAAGTATTCATAAAAAAAGTTATATTTTCTCTTAAAATAGTTTAAATGGCTAAATACCATTAAACTATGTTATCATCTAGTTGCAAAATAGTTTTAATTAACTCTAATTAAACTTAAAATGTTATCTATAATCTAACAGTCCGTAAATTAGATTTTTTCCACTAGATTACTCACTGATTTGACCACTGTAATCAAACTTCTACCTAAAACAGAGTTTTTAAAGCTTTAGTTAAACTATAAATATCTTCTAGGAATAACCTACTAATTATTTTTACAATTTATAGTAATTTTGCTATTCGTACTGTACTGGGCTTCGGAATGCCGGTTTAGTGACAGTTTGGGTCACTTCACCAAATTTAATTATAAAGTATTAGAGAGATTACGCTTTATAAAATGATATTCTCATTTTGGGGGTTATCAATGTTTTATAATATTATATTATATATATTTTTGATATTATTGCAAGATTAAATTAAGGGTTAAGTGGTTTAATAAAGTTTTCTCTTG
The DNA here is from genome assembly GCA_016904865.1 of Pissodes strobi. Lineage (NCBI taxonomy): Eukaryota > Metazoa > Arthropoda > Insecta > Coleoptera > Curculionidae > Pissodes > Pissodes strobi. Next base: position 232,912 of record MU182328.1, read on the forward strand.
CTGACTGGGGATTTATACTTGAAAAATAAGATCAAATATCAACTAAATAAATCTGAGGTAAAATTGCCAATTTAAATATAAGTTAAAACGGTTTTCTAAATCAATTATATAAAAATATAAAACTTTTTGATTTATTTTTACAACGATTTCTGTGCTTAGTATATATTTGCTACTATTAATTATTTTATCTTAAATCTATAAATTTCCTTACAGGAAATGCTTGTTATTAAACGGACCATAAAACACGACTTGTGACGTGTTTAAAACAGCAAACTCCATGCTTATTACCAGCAATTAATCTTCATCACAAAAGATAATTACAAAATTAGCGACGTTAAAAGTAATAGAATAATAATTAAAAAGCCGGCAAACTCCAAGATAACCCCTAAGCGGGTAATTGCCTAAATTAATTTATTTTCAGTTCAGTATCGATCCGCAACACGTTCCTCCCCGTGTAAAATAGAATTTTACTCCACGTTTTGTAGCCCCCTAGAGGACGGGTGGAATGAGGATACCTCAAGCAAATAAAAGGTCTAAGAAATTGCATTGCCTTTCCGGCATGGCTATATTTAAAGCTCTCGCAAAAGCTTCGAAAATTTGCACGTTCGCATTTTCTACCCCTACACACGGTCCGTGTCTCAAACTTTTTAAATCGATTTACCAAACGAACCAGTAAAGAGTTATATACGCAAATATAGCAAAATATGCTATGATAATAGCTAAATTATCTTACAAACAAATTGGCCATAGAATAGAGTACTTGAGCCTGCAGAATTTCCCTTCAGGAAGTGCCTTACAATGTTGACTAGCCATAAATCTGGCAAATTCCGCTTCGTTTATGTTTGTCTGCTGAAAAATTTATAAGCAGTTCTGATAGGAGTAAACAAGGCGATTAAAATAATTATCAACCAGAGCAAATAAACTTGTACTTTAGCCATTTAGCGATAATATGAACTGCTTTATAGTTGTGCTGGTTGAAGGTCTTCCGATATTTGTATTCGCTGAGCAATAGTTTAGGCGAGCATCTGATGATGTCCCAATTATATCGTTGACTCTGAACGGCTCTTGGTAAGATACAAGTTTGGTTGGAGAAGATGATCCAACATTTTGCTGAAGAAAGACGATTTTTAATCTTTGACAGGTCTGTGCTGAGTTAACTTTCTCGTATCCATATTACATGCCTGCCAATTAAATACATGCCAGACGCTACCCGTAGTAGCATTGTTAGGAGGATTATAGTGTTTTAACACCTTTTCCTAAAATTATGAAGCTCAGTGTGACCTGCCAAATAATTATTGTCCCACCTCAATTTAAATATTAATGGCATCTTAATCGCATGGTTTGCTGGAAAATAATTGCTTTTGTAATATACCAATGCTAGTATATTCCCTCTGGGACCTGGGCAAGAAGAATTATCACTTTGGCAGAAGCAGCTTGGTTGCTCGGGTAGGTGGCTGATCGTTTTGAAGGTAACCAAGAGTACTTTTTTGGAGATACTAAATAATGGCGACAGCAATTTACATTGGTGGGAACACGGAGAACAATTCTGAATAATATCTGATAGTGTTTGGTACTGCGACAATCCGCTTTTAGAAATTGCGCAACCGCAATCTTGACTCTGACTATACTACTGGAGGAGAAACAACCCTCAATATTTACGACTATGGAACACTGGATGTCGAATAATGATATAGAAACAGTATATCTCCACAATTAATCGCTGGAAAGCTATTCCTCAAGAACAGAAGCAAGAGCTTGTTTTTGACAGTTTTAGATGATCTACTTCATGGTTTAATCTAAACAGATATAATAATACCTGATGGGGATTCAATATTGATTTTAGTATAAACAGCCTAGGTTCAGTGGCTCTAAGCGGTCTAGTGGCAGGCTACGGATTGGGGATTCATAGAGTGGTCATGACCCGGGAGTGCGCACCTCCACCACACAACTTGATAACATCTTTAGCAACTTACCTGTGAATGAGGTCAATTTTCAATATTTCTGACATATCTGATCACTTTGGTTAGATTCTGTCTATATCTGTTAAAGAAGATTTGTCACCAGTGTATACCAAAAAAAGGATTTTTACGAATAACAATATTGAAAGATTCAAATAGGAATTGTAGAGTCTTGGCAGGATATTTTTGAAGTTCAGGATATAAATGAAAAGTACACTTCGCAGGCATACCGTTTCATCATTTTGATGTTGCCTTTCCAACTTGCGCATGCAGAATTACAATCCTATAAGATAACTGGATAACCAAAGAAATAATAAAATACTCTAAATATATAAAGGACCTATATGTTACATTCCAATTAACAAAATCGGAACATCACCAAGCAAGAAACTTTAAAGCATGAAAAGTATTGATATAACTCTAAAAGTAAGAGTAAAACGCTTTGGAAGTTAGGTTACCCTCTGGCGACGTTTCGACGACCGCGAATTGGGTAATCTAGGTTCTTGGTAACAGAGCGACGTCTCTGTGCGGCCGCGAAACTGTTGACATTTATTCGATCGTAACCCTTTCATTGCTTTTCAAGTAAAAGAAAGTTAAAGTAAAAGTTAAATTATCTAGAAAAATGCCGAAAGTCACGCGAAAACGTACTAAGACAGTAGAGTCAAAGCAAACCGATCCTGAATTAGTCCAAAGTGAACTGTGTAAAATTACAGGTGAGAAGTTATTTCATTAGAATGTAGGTCACATATTTCGTTAATGTATTACACCTATTCAGATATCTGACTCTATAAATCAGGTTTGGTAAAGCAAAATAGATAAATAACTAATATAAATTTACCAACACAAGTTACTTGTGTCACGAGACGAACATGATAATTATGTCCTCTTTCTTTGGGAATTAAAAGATTATAAACTTATGTACTATTAACTAAGGTTAAATCACTTTATTAATAAAATCAAATTACCAATTCACTACATATATCATGAGTTGATTCAAGATAATCATAAAAAAAGAGAAATATTCGTTGCCGATGGCATAAATGTGGTACATATTTAGGGAACGGTATTCAGGTCAAATTAGACAAGAGTATCCGGTTTCGGTCAGACCAATTAAGCCATGTAAATAAAGAAAGTGGGCAAACACTCCGTAGGTATAAAATATGTAGGAATGATTCCAAGAATGAATTATGAACACAATGTATGTAGGGTTTGACATAAAGTAATGTGAAGTATATATTTAAAGGGTTTGAATCAAACATGGAGGCTTAAGTATAGGTTTGGCTGGTTTGCTGAAATTGGTTATTAATATTGACTATACATAATTAAAAATAAATTACTTATTGAATGGGTTCTAAAGCTTGCAAACATTCAAAATCTACCACTGGTCAAGATCCCGCGGCTGGCGTACCGCCCCTGCGTTAAAAAAAATTATCAGCAAAAAAATATCCGCGGCTGAAGCACCTTTCCCGCGTGAAAAAAAGTAAAATTATGCCTGGTGTGCTACCACCCGCAGCTGGAGTATCTCCCCCGCGGGAAAAAAAAAATATAAAAACTAAAGATCTTTGATGTACTGCAAGTTAATAGTATACAAGGTTAGCGTTTCTGGTGCAAGGGACTGACTTACGTGCAATTAGGTATATAGTGTCTGTTGGTTGGTCATTGGCGGTTTGATAGAGGCGGACGAATGAGGTGAAATGGATGTAATGTAAATATGAAGTATACCTTTTCGCCGTGGGCCATTACTTGCCACCTATTTTTGATAGCGGCTTCATGCAAATTGGTCACCATAGTTTGGTCAAACATAATGTTTATAAATTAAGTTGGATATATTCTTTATACCATTGAACGAATTGATTACCTGATAAACTTGTGTATGATTTTATTTGTTACAATTTTACTGTCCAATTTATTGTTTGTTAAAATGCGTAAGGATTTCGTTACTTGAATTGTGTTGTGATTTAATTTCCATTTGTACGACTTTGATTTACCAAATTGACAAACTTGAATATGATTTTATTTGTTATAATTTTACTGTCCAATTTATTGTTTGTTAAAATGCGTAAGGATTTCGTTACTTGAATTGTGTTGTGATTTAATTTCCATTTGTACGACTTTAGTTTACCAAATTGATAAACTTGAATATGATCTTATTTGTTACAATTTTACGGTTCAATTTATTGATTGATAAAATGCATAAGGATTTCTTTAGTTGAATTGTGTTGTGATTTAATTTCAATTTGTACGACTTTAATTTACCAAATTGATAACTTGTGTATAATTTTATTTGTTGCAATTTTACTGTACAATTTATTGACAAATTGCGTAGGTATTTATTTGTTAAAATGGTGTTATGATTTATATTTCAATTATACGACTTTTACTTTACTAAATTGCTAACCTTCGTAAGGTTTGAAATTCATAGTGCGCTGGATTGTTCAATGTATACATTTCTAATTATTATTAAAATAAATTGTGTTGTCTCGAAAATTGGCTTTTATTGCTGTTATTAGCTTTACATAGAAGAGGTACGCTACTCGAAGATTCGTTAAACAGACTTAAACTTATTCAAACTCTAAAAGAACCTTCTACGCGCACAGCTAAATTACAGGGTCCTCGACAATAAATTATTTCAAAGAAATAATAGTCCACGTGACGATCACAGCCAATACTATACTCTGGCGTATAAACACACGACCGGGGTATGGGTAGTTTCAGCCCACATTTTTTTAGACTTGTTGATGCAGACCAGGCTCACAGTGTTTTACTGGACTAAACCAACAAATTCTCCTCAGGACTGGATGAAGTGCCCATATGTATTTTAAAACATGCAGCTTTATTCAAAAAAATCCATTATCGCATATCATTTATACTACTCTCCAGGTATACCTACCGATGCTTCATTTCAATCATATATTATATGCTAAAAAAAGATGTATTCATAAATCTCTAGTACCTTTTTCCGTTAAAGATACTTTTCTGTATTTGCCTATTTACCTCAGAACTTAAATATAATTAATTGCAACTGCACCTTTTAGATGTGTCACTATAATTCCAAATGCTAATTTGCCGGAAATTTCTAGCGTATAACAATTCAATATTTTATAGAGTTTAATCAGGAATATGTCAAAATTCGAATTGAAGCTAAACTCATTTATATCGAATATTAATAGGAAATAAGTCAATAACAAGAACAGTTGTGCATTGGGTAAAGCTTAATTAGACCATCCCCAATTACATCATATTGTTCCCTTTGATCACGTCTGGCCATTCATTAAGCCATTTCCATTAAATTGTATTAAACTAGACAGATTGCTATTTAACAATTAAGCAATACATAATTATTACTAGCAGATATTCCTAGTCAATAACGCATCACCCTTATTTCTAATTTTAATTATTCATGAAAGGCGTAGGTATGTAGAAAGCATCCTAAGATTTCTGCTATGTTGGGGTTTGGAACCTTCGGCAAAATGCACTAAAACTAAGTTTTATCCACAATACCGAAACAGAATTATTGCACTCGACGCGCGTTTCGCTAACCGTGTTAGCATATCAGGAGATGATTAAAACTTAGTTTCATCTCCTCATGATGCTAACACGGTTAGCGAAATGCGCGTCGAGTGCAACAATGCTGTTTCGGTATTATGGATAACACTTCGTTTTAGTACTAAGATTTCTGATTTAACTAGGGTAGTGCGGAATAAAAAAGCTAATCTTTCCGAAAAAGCATATTTTTTATAACCGTTTCTACGAAGGCAATATCCAATCAAATGAAAAAACTCAAAAGGCTGTACCAATTACAATCCGTATTCTAATTGTTCACAACAACCATCATATATCTGTTAGTCAGAAAAACCTAAAGATTTAGAAGGGAAATAATCCCTCCCCGCATATGTAGCAGGAGGCCAAAAAGAGAAAATAGCATGGAACATTGGCCTTATGTTTGTAAATAAGGTATGGGCTAATGAATAAAGTTAAGGTTATCGCTTAGTTGGAAGCAGACAGCTGTTAATGTTAAAACTTGTCTAGTAGCACACGTAAGTCCTATGTTAATCAATGGGTGACAATTTCCAATAATGCACTAATAATGAATTTTTTTCTATAGAAATATCGAAAATGGGCGAGTTTTTGTGGATTTGGCTGATGATTCAACAATTGTGCGATCCTCTATTAATGTTGACATGCAATCTTCTGATTTACTTAAAGTATTATTCAAACCCTCTCTCTTTGAACGTAGATAAAACCAGCATAGTTCGCTTTAGGTGTACTGTAGAAGATCTTATTGTTGGTAAGGCTTCACTAGTAAAACATTATGATGATAGTAAATTCATTGGCCTCATTATCGACGGTACTTAAATTAGACTAGCACACTATTGCTGTCAACTAAAAATTATCAGCAGCAGATAAGCAGTTAGAGGCCCTTCTAGAGTCCCACTTTCCGATAGGCTGTCCTAGAATGGAACATAAATTATCCAAAGAGATGATAAAAGAGCTAGGAGGGCAAAATCTTCATTCCCAACAAAATCAAATAAGCGATAAATAGCTTGGCTTTAGCAAAGCATTGATGAGCTTCTTTTAATGATAGGAGCCTAATCTTGGATACGTTCCAAACTTGTGGATAATTTAAGGTTATGTTTATTCCTAAGGCCAGAAGGCGAACCCCAAGTACCGCCCCATAAACTCCATTCTTCTGAAATCTATGGAGAAAATAATTGATTTATACATCAGAAGCCAAACTATCTACTTCACAGCTTCATCTAGGCTAATTTGTCAGCCAACCGAGCAAATCGATAATAAGTACTCTGAGTTGCCTAACAAAAGATATGGAAAAGACGCTTCTAGCGAAAAACATTGCGCTTTGGGCATTCATATATATTAGAGGGAGCGTTCTGTAACACCTCATTTGAATTCATAGAGAGTATACGCGTACGAAGAGGAGTTGAGTCCTTCATTAACAAATGAATTCAATCCGTGCTAAAACAAGAAGTCATTACAGTGTAAATCGAGATCGACTCAACCACTATTGAAGCTGGGAAATGCTGCCCACAAGAGGGAGTCTCATACTTTAGTCAATGGTGGTCAATGACCTTTTATCAGAACTAATAAACTCTGGCTTCAATATTCAAGGTTATGAAGATGACCTAGTAGTCACAGTAAAGAGCAAGCACGAAGGTATTAATTCTAGTCTAATGCAAATAGCCCTCAATATTGTTGTAAATTGGAGCCGCCGAAAAGGATTAAATGTAAATCCAAATAAGGCGGTTCTAGTATCATTTACTAACAGAAGGTAACTCAATCCTAAAGCACCATATTAAACGGTCAAGAACTAATGTATTTCAACGATGTTAAATATCTGAAGGTGCAAATTAACCTGAAAGCAAGAGTCGCACTATGGCCGTGCCGCGCTCTACTTGGCAAGTCATGAAGTCACCAGCATAAATGATCTTATGGTTGACTTAATTATTGTCAGGCCGATTATCACATATGCCCCCATCCAACAAACTGCAGGAACTGCAACGGCTGGCCTCTTTATTATTACAGAGGTTATACAGATATGCCCCACAGTAACAATAGAGATTTTGCTGGACCTTCACAGATTTTGTTAAATAGGAAGCGAGCAAAAGCGCCATGCAGACTACAGTCAGGGGAACTTTTTGGACACCGAAGGACATTGGACAAAATTGAACTGCAATTTTTAAACATTCCACAGGACTATATTCTAACACAGTATGGTTCTGAAATGCTTTTTTAAGTAATCATTCAAGACCGCTGAGCAGTCGTTATACGAAAATCATCTCCTGGAACTAGCATCTGGAGTACAAATGGATCGATAATGAATGAAGGAGTTGACATTGGGATATACGGTCCAAGCTGTAGGATGTCACAGTTCCTAGACAAACACCATTCATCTTCTAGGCAGAAGTTCTTGCAATAAATGCAAGTGCTCTGGAATGTATTAACAGACATATTTAAAAGGGCTAAAATATATATTTTATCCGATAGTCAGGCAGCACTTAAATTTCTGAAGTTTTGGACTTTAAAGTCTACGGTTGTCTGGAAATGCAAAACTACACTAAAGCAACTGGCCAAAGGCAATAAACTGCAGTTAATGTGGGTGCAGGGGCATGGAGGTTTAGATGGATATGGAGCTTAAGAACACCATTCGGCCCGAACCATTCTGTGGCGTGAATATAAACCACATGATGATAGTTGACGTGGGAAAAGAACCAAAAAGAGTCCTACATGCACCGGACCAAATGCAAGCGAAGAAGCTTTTGAGTTACTCGCAAAAGAATACCAAAATACTATTTTTGCTGCAAAAGACTGACTTAAGACTAATCACTGATTTTTGCATTGGACACGGCTCCATGAGATAACATCTGAAAAACATGGGCAAAGTTGATGAAGACATAAACATTTCGGAAAGGTTGACATAGCACTAAGTAAACTTGGCTGTATGGCCCCAAGAGCGCTTAATATCTTTCTTAGGCTTAGGCTGACTTTGACTTTTATTAGAGTAGGTCTCACACGATATGTCGAGGTGCAGAAAGGCCTTTAGATGGCCAAAAGACTCCGCACAATCTACAATTTATATCTGCAATCGAGGGAGACTGTTAAAGAGTTGGGTTCTGATATTATTACATATATTATGCTCTTATTGAATCTCAGATCCGATTCTGGATTCTCTTTCTCAAGGGCAGCCGGAAATTGTCTAGTCAACGTACTTTTTATTGTTCCGACTTCAAAATTTTTTAACACTTACATATTTGTATACTCTGGAAACTAACTGCATTGGTCCGACCTACTTCAGGGTATGAGAATAGCCGTCAGCATTATCAATTTACCATGCTCTATTTTTAAATCCTCCTTGACTAAAAGATCTATCTATAATCTATGAAGGCATAAACATGTAACCTTTCAAGGGTTGTTAATAAGCTGATGTCCACACTAAGGATACTGCACTAGACACATTTTCAAAATAGGTATATTGGATTGGATAGTACAGCTTATTATCAAGATCTGGAGAAAGTTCGAGCCTGGGCTGACAGGAATTTGATCCAGTTCAATGCAGCAAAAACCCAAGCAGCCACGTTTACTAAGAAACCCAATACGGCGAGCCCTGATATCATTATGGCAGGATCGACCATTCCTTCATCCTCGTTAATCGCACTACTACTAAGTACGTGTCTCGGTCAACAGCAATATGTCCTGGCATGGCCACGTTGCTAACATCGCAAAATCAGCCTCGCAGAAGCTTGGTGCGCTATTTCGCAACAAAAAAACTGTATCACTGCAGCAGCTGCCCTTGCTCTACAAATCGCAAATGAGACCGTGTTTGGAACATTGGTCACAAATATGGGGTGCCGCACCTAAGCTCACCCTAAAGCTGCTGGATTCCATTCAGAAGAGAGATGTGCATCTCGTCGGGGACTCGAAGTTGACCCGGGATCTGTAGTCTGGAACACCGCAGACATGTGGCTGAGATATCCCTGTTTTACAGATATTTTCACGGCAGATGTTCCCAGGATTTGGCCCGCATCATCCTGCCTCCAGCAACGCCTGTCAGACAGTCGCGACAGACGGTAAGAGTGCACCCGTTCGTTGTACCTAGAACGTCACTTTACAAGGACTCTTTTGTCTGGCCCACTGCATTACTGTAGAACTCACTCCCAGGACATCTATTTCCCTCTAACTACAACCTACAGGCTACAACTATTCAAGAACCGTGTCAATCAACATCTTCGCACCCACACCGCTCGTGGGGTGCCATAGGATCTCTCTCTAGTGTATGTTCCACTACCATAAAAAATAGTTTGTTTGATAAGTTTTACGCTGATATTCTTTAGTTTCACTATAGGGTGGACTAGTGAACTTTTGCTCGTATATTAAAAATGCTATCGTCATCTGCTGTATAACTGTGTTCATTTTAAAGCTGTCTTTCGTTTTAGTATTTATAAATTTTACTTAAATTGCCTAGATGCATTTTAAAGCCTGACCATTCAGTTTTAATATTTTAGTCTGTTATTTTTTGTTTTATTTTAAATGTATACTCATATAAGATTCCGTCTGATTGTTAATTTTGGGTAGCTATACACTATACAGGGTTATTCTTTTTGAAGTAAAAAGGGTCTTTTTTTAACTTCCCTGTATTTTTGTAAAAAACGAAAATAGCCATTTGAGGTATTTTTTTCCGTAGAATTCAAAAATCTCACGGAAAAAAACATTTGAATTAAAAACAAAAGATTTACAGCGTGGTTGTCATGTTTTTTGAATGGAATACCCTATATATTTTTATACCAATGGATAGAGCTCTTTACAAGGAATTCACTGTTATAGGGGTTGCTGGGTTTATTTCCCGCGGTTTTCTTACAATTAATTAAAAATAGTCCCGTAAGAACATCATTTTTAAAGGATAGTTTTACCTGAAAAAGCTAGATAAGTATCATAGGTGTTTATTTTTTGTCTTGCATGTATTATATTTGCAAAGTTTTATAATGAGGTTTTCATCAGAGGAGCGGCTTCAAATTATAACTTTATTTTACAAAAGTGGAGAAAATGCCAGCGAAACTCGACGAAATACATTGCAAATTTCCACCGAAATATATCGGTGAAAACAATTTTAAATCTTAAAACCTTATTTGAAGAAAGAAAATCGTTACATATTAGAAAAATGACTAAAGTGAGGAAAAGGAACCGGGATCGGGAATCTACTGAATTCGATTGCTGATGCAGTCCGAGACTTACGGTATGGTCCTGCAAGAAGAAGAGTAACCTTTGCGATTGTTCAGAGAACATTGAAATATTTTAAGTATGCCCCATATCGCATCCTTTCAGTGCAGCATTTAACACTTGAACAAAAGCAACTGCGCTTCCAATTTGTTTCTCAAATTTTAATCCGAGAACAAGATAATGATCCTGCACTATTTCAAAGAATTCTTTGGACGGATGAAGTCACATTTACTATATCGGGCATGTTTAACCGACACAATACGCATTATTGGGCAGCAAAAAATCCCAGGAAATTTCAAGCTATTAAATACCAAGGAAGGTCTTCTTTTAATGTCTGGTGTGGTATATTTAACAACAGAATTGTCGGGCCAATATTCTACGAAGGATCCTTAACTGGCGGAAGATATCTCGATCTTCTTGAAAACGATATTGAGAACATTTTAGAAGAATTGCCACTCGAAACTTATCGCAATATAATTTGGCAACAAGATGGGGCGCCGCCTCATGCTGCTCGCCAAGTTTTGCAATTTCTTAACCAACGTTACAATGAGTTGATCGGGCGTTATAGAACTATTAGATGACCACCTAATAGCCCCGATATTACAATTTTGGACACTTTTCTATGGGGCCACTTGAAGAATGGTGTTTACGAAAACAGGAATGCAAACACGGAAGAAATTAGAGGAAAAATTGTAAATGAAATCGATCGTTTTAACCAAGAACCCCAAATAATATTGACGAGTTTAGAGAGGTTAAGGAGGGGATACCGATCATGTTTCGAAAATAATGGAGGCCATATAGAACATTTAAATTATTAACATTATTTTTACCGTTGTCAAATAGTTTGTATGTGTTGTTACTATTACGTTTTACTTTGGATTTTATGTTAATAATTAATAATTAAGGTTTTAAGATGTTGTTTATTTGATGTTTGACTTTGACAATAAACACCTATGATACCTATTTAGCTTTTTCAGGTAAAACTATCCTTTAAAAATGATGTTCTTTCGGGACTGTTTTTAATTAATTGTAAGAAAACCGCTGGAAATAAACCCAGCAACCCCTATATCAGTGAATTCCTTGTAAAGAGAGCTCTATCTATTGGTATAAAAATATATAGGGCATTCCATTTAAAAAACATGACAACCACGCTGTAAGTCTTTTGTGTTTAATTCAAATGTTTTTTTGGTGAGATTTTTTAATTCTACGGAAAAAATACCTCAAATGGCTATTTTCGTTTTTTACAAAAATACAGGGAAGTTAAAAAAAAGACCATTTTTACTTTAAAATGAATAACCCTGTACAATGTACATATAAATATATGATAAAAAAAGTTGGATTTATTCAATACGTTTGTTTTTATTTTAACTTAACTTGCTTAGACAGTTAAGCTTATTTAAACAATTAAAATAATTTTTTTTTCCCACCTTTATTATAACCTACTCTTCTTATTTCATTATTGATTAACAATTGTTATCCACCTTTTTAACAAAATCTTGTGACAGCTGAGAGTCACCATTCTTGGCGGTAAATTTCATTTTTATTCTAATAACTCGACGTCCAACTTATCAACGACGGGCGACGTCCTTGGTTTGCTAATTTTTTACCATGCGATACTATTTTCTCGAGATATATATTATTATTTTTAGTTGAAGTTCATTCTATCTCGATAATTTAATTAAATTTAGATATTTATTCTCATTAAATGAGCTTAGCTTATGGACGTTCTTGTAAATCTTTTCGGTTCTCAAAAATTGGTGTTTTTGTGAACCAGTGCTGGGCTATGTAGGGCCAACGACATGTTATTATTTATTTAAGAGTTCATCAACTATATAGATATAATATTATATAAAATGCAAAATTGCGACGTTGTCCTGAGATACTTTTATGAGCAATAAGTCATAAAAATACGTTGAATAGCATATAAAACATGACTTAGACTGATTTATTTAAGCTGTATCTCCTTATCATTTTTTATGACGTACTACAACAGAATATAAACCTTAATTGGCTCAAAAAATGCATTGATAATGTTTCTAATGGAGAAACCCTCCTTACTTTTAGTGAAAAATATATGACAAATGAGAGAAATAAGTAATGATTGATGTCTTTACTCTCATCTTAAATATATCAATCTCAATAAATCAAAAATATTTCTATAAGTGTCATTCAAGCTATATGCCGATGCCTGAATTCTAAATACAGCAATAGCCCACAACTTGCCTCGAAAGGACATCGTTAGTGATGATGACGACCTACTTATTTTATTAATAGTGTTAATTCTTAACAACCTTAAAAGTATGTTATCAGCTCCAGGAAAAGAAAAAATGGTGAGGATATATTCATCAAAATAATATCAGAAATGCTATCGGCATATAGATCATTTACTTTTCTATATTCACCATACGACGGAAGCTTTCTACTCTAAAGAGAAAGCAACTGCCATAAAATCTTTGAAAAAGCGCGACGATACTGGTACCATGATAAGTGTGTTTAATAATAGGGTTGACAGTTCAGACGAAAGTTTTTCTTTTTGGAATATATGGGGCAATCAAGTTTGAAGAGTTGCGCGATAAATTCTTGTCGGTCTACCATAATGCAAAGTTGTAATGAAGAAAATTATCAACAGACGATTGTGAATGGAAATTGAAAGACGACGAACTTATTTCCGTACTTCTCGTTACTGCCTCTGACGCTTATTTCTGAAAAAAATATCGTACTTTTATAACCGTCGTTTCAGCCTTAGACCATGTTTCAGCTATATGCCGATACCCCTATTCTAAATATATATAGCAATATCGCGCCACTTATTGCGAAGACCCATCGTTGGTGATGAGGTTGAGCTACTTATTTTACTAATATTGTTAATTCTTAACAATAATGAAAGTATTTTTTCAACGCCAGGAAAAAAAGTGGGAACGATGTATTCATCAAAAAAGCTCCAAAAATGCTATCAGCCAATGAAAGATTATTTACTTTTTATATGCATGATGCCATGCAAGCTTTTTGCGCTAAAGGCAAAGCCTGTCCAGAATCTACCTGTCGGCAAGTTGCGGTACTATGAAAGAATTCATTTATAATTTGTGTTCATCATAATCTTTCATGGTTGTTGACCCAAATGATTTTATCTATTGGTATAGTCCTAAAACGGAGTTTTATCCACAATACCGAAACAGAATTATTGCACTCGACGCGCGTTTCGCTAACCATGTT
>MU182328.1:247212-271653 GCA_016904865.1 Pissodes strobi
AATCATAGAATAACAATTAAAAATTTAAAATTAATTCATAATATAACTGATAGGAGATTATTAGACGCATATGAAAGTATGGAAATTATTAAATGTAAGAATAGTTTAAATAGAGATAGAGGGCCTATTCCGTATAGTCCATTGTATTGGTTGATCAAGCGTGACTAGTGGGATTCCAGGATTGGTTCCTTTGGTTCCGCTTGATTAAGCAAACATTTAGTATAAAAGCGAGTTAGGTAGAGTTTTAAATTTAGTTTTAATCATCTCCTGATGATGCTAACATGGTTAGCGAAACGCGCGTCGAGTGCAATAATTCTGTTTCGGTATTGTGGATAAAACTCCGTTTTAGTGCATGTTGCCGAAGGTTCCAAACCCCAACATAGTAATTATTGGTATAGTGACCACTGCGGCACGGTAGATGAAGTATTCTCTAAAATTTAAAATCGATATTGGTATGGGTTTCTTTTTAGTGATATTAACGCATACTAATTCTAGAATATCGTATGGCATTCGATGATTTTGACAGCGCAGGGACTAGGAAAGCGTTCCTAGCATGTTCTTATTAATAAATGTCGGGTCAAATGGTTATTTTCTTTCGGCTAGCTCGAGTAATTAATTAAAATAGGCTTCGTTGTGTCAAACTCTTGGAATATTATTTTCGAAATCAACTGGAAAAATTGTTGGGTTAGACATGTGAAATGCGAGTCGTGTTTCAATTGGCCAGGCGAAGTTCTTGAAGTGGGGATTTTAGAGAAAGCCCCTTTGGTTCCTGTGAGTTTCGTGTGAACCACTTTCCACTTTGTGGCGGCAGTGTTGTTGTTGGGTGGAAGTTGTTGGTTGATTTTACCCTAGCGGAATTTTCCACCCGACCCATTTTTGGGTTTCAGGCGTACCTTTACCTTACCTTTAGTTAATTGTTTGCTTGGTTCTGGATTGATTAGTGCTTCTGTCAGGTGAGTTGGTTTCGTTTTTTTATTAGTGTCGTCAACTTATAAGGGTTCCACTTCACCTGAATGGTCCCTAATGCCTTGTAATTTTCTTACTTTTGAGGCAGACTAGCGATTTCGGGGTTAAGCGGATAACAAACCCTTCACAGGTAAAATATAAATTTTTTTCCCGATTATTTTATTTGGTATTTTGTTTTATTTGCCTAGTCTGTAAATATTCCTTGCCTCATGTGTCAGGCAAAGCGTTGAACATATTGTTTAACAGGTTTTTTTTTCGAGGCAGTTTCTTTCCTGGCTATGTGAGCAGTGCGGGGTCCTTCCTTCCCTCGACAGAGGAAGTCTTCTCGCGTTACTACCTTCCTACCTACTTGAACCTTGCATTGTGTGTGTTTCCTTCCTGGAGAGTCCTGGATTCGCTCAATGGATCAGACCGTGAGAAAATTAGTTTTGTTATATATACATATTTAATTATAGGTTAATTTAAACCATGGTAGCCAACCTTTGAACTTTTATTCTCTAATTTATTTTTATTTCTAACTTTTGTGAACAAAACTCTACCTTAAGTGAGCTGATATTTTCTTAAACAGGCCAGAGTTTCCGACCATTTGTTTGCCTTCTTTTAATGATACTTTAGAATCGGAGTGCTTTCGTGTAACTTAAAACGGGCTCAAAGTTTTGATGTGTAAACATCTTACGCGGCAGTATGAGGGTAAATCTTGGGAAAATGGATGGAAGTGTGAAACTCGGATGTGGCATCATCACTATGCACAGTCTACTTCAGCGCTTCCTTATAAAACGACTAGCGCATAAAGACAGCTTGCAAATTACATTCCCGACTTGTCGGAAGGCATCGTTAGATTGCGGTCCTATTTTACCCATGTCTTTACGATGCAATGAATTGCTTACAAGTGCTCTGGTGATTCAGTAGTTAAGATGCTAGACCTCTGGTTCGGTGGCCGGGTTCGATTTCCGATGGTGTTTTTTGAATTTCATGAGGTCACATTTGTAAAAAGTTTTTTTTCTTACTTTTGGGCATGCTTTGGTTTAGTTTTGGTTAGTTTTTGTTCGCTGCGACCCTATAGCGAGCGAAGCTCGCGGAGAGCTATGCACGAAGTGTAATATTAGACATTCCAATGCAAACGTTACAAATGTAAACATTAAAAACGCACGTCTGGCGGTATCTGTGACGGTAATGTGTTTTGCAGGCTGTCTGTAAGCGTTAGTGTAAAACTTGTTTCTTCGAACGCCAGAATATAGGCAACCAATTGCAAATAAGCGGTTGCCTATATTCAGACGTCACGCGGCCTAAAGTGGCATTAGATTTTCATGTCGATGATGTCGATAAAGGATATGTTTACACATCAGTGTCTCGAGTACTGGCAGACTCGCTCAATTTTTTTTTTGCTTTAGCGAGGGTAAAGTCAGAAAAAATGCTTATCAAAGTGAAACGCCCCTTTAATTAAGTATAGTCAAGTATTGCTAGAGGGTTAAAATTTTCAGGACATATAGCCGGGGTAAAATGAGGATCGTGGACGACAACTGGAAAATTATATCCCCCACTCCACACCCGGATACCCAAAAATGTAAAAAATTGTTCGGCAAGTCAATAAAAGTATTATAAAACGAAATAAGAAAAAAAATTAATAAAAAAAGTTAGAAACGTGGTTTTCTGCGAAAAAAAGGCGAGTGAGTTCAGCTACGAGGTCGGGGATGGCAAAAATGGAAAGAAAAAAATGCTTTATGAAAAAAAAACACAAATTTCTTTAAAAATTGGAACAGATTAAGAAAAAAACGAAAAAAAAAATTCAGAAAATTAATAACAGTTATATAAAACGAAATTAGAAAAAAAGAATAAAAAAAACAGAAAGAAAAGATTGTTCCGAAAGTTAATAAAAGCTTTAAAAAACCAAAGAAGAAAAAAGAAACAAAAAAGAAAAAATTCTTCGGAAGGTTAATAAGAGAATTATAAAACGAAATAAAGAAAAAGAAGTTAAAGAAACGCGGTTTCTAGCGAAAAAAAGTTGAAAAAAAAAAGGAAAAAGAAGGGTTGAAACCAAAGTTGAGAAAAAAATCTTTAAAAAAATAAAAATTTAATTCCTTATATCTCTTTTAGAAGTTTCACTTCAGTTGTGTGCTTATAAACGTGAGGCACATAAATTTTTTTCATTACTCGACTAATTTAATAACGCTTTGACTCTATTTCACGGTTGTTTCAGTATATAGCAATCAATACAACTAATGGTATTACGTCCTAGTGGACTCTGCGTTATTATTTTTTTTCTTTTACTAGCTTTTGCACACACCTTAAGTAAGCTTTAAATGGGAGTAGTTACGTCTAACTTAAAACAAGTTTAAAGTTTTTATGATTAATTGACTGTTTCAATAACGCCTGGTCGTCCTATTTTTAACGTATTTAGTATTGTACCCTAGTGGACTCGTGTAAATAAATTATGATCTGGGCTTTTTAGTGACCGATATTTTATAACAGGTAATTATTGGTAGTTTGAGTTAGTCCGGGAAAAAAATTAAAATAAGAACGAAAAAAAAATGTTCAGAAAATTAATAACAGTATTATAAAACGAAATAAGAAAAAAAGAATAAAAAAAACAAAAAGAAAAGATTGTTTCGAAAGTTAATATAAGCTTTAAAAAACCAAAGAGAAAAAAAAATAAACAAGAAAAGAAAAAATTGTTCTGAAAGTTAATAATAGTATTATAAAACGAAATAAAGAAATAAAAAGTTAAAGAAACTCGGGTTCTAGCAAAAAAAAGTTAAAAAAAGGAAAAAGAAGTGTTGAAACCAAAATTAAGAAAAAAATCTTAAAAAAATTAAAATTTAATTCCTTATATCTCTTTTAGAAGTTTCACTTCAGTTGTGTGCTTATAAACGTGAGGCACATAAATTTTTTTCATTACTCGACTAATTTAATAACGCTTTGACTCTATTTCACGGTTGTTTCAGTATATAGCAATCAATACAACTAATGGTATTACGTCCTTTTGCACACACCTTAAGTAAGCTTTAAATGGGAGTACTTACGTCTAACTTAAAGCAAGTTTAAAGTTTTTATGATTAATTGACTGTTTCAATAACGCCTGGTCGGCCTATTTTTAACGTATTTAGTATTGCATCCTAGTGGACTCGTGTAAATAAATTATGGTCTGGGCTTTTTAATGACCGATATTTTATAACAGGTAATTATTGGTAGCTGTGCTTAATAATACCTTCGCATAACATTATTTTTATAATACGCTTTCTTTTGCTATAGGTACCACAGCAATAGACTGACTTAATCGTTTAACTTTGCGGGCATCGCTGCAAGCAAGATAAATCGTTCAGAGTATTTGCTTAAGCAAACCAATTGTTTTTTTTCTGTAAAGTAACCAGGTAAAATCAATCACTTCTTTTTATATAGTCGATGTTGTCAGGCATAGACGACCTCCGGAAGGTACCAACCACAATCTTTTGCATTTTCAGTTGACTAAAAGTAAAAACTTTTTTTTATAGCAGACCATCCTGCCATCTTCAAGATAATAAACTGATTTTTCCATTTACCTATCTATCTGTTTCATTTGGCTTTTAGTATTAGAGTTCCGAAAGGGAAGTAAGTAGCAAATATATTTGATTTGTATTAATTGGGCTCAATAACTGAATCATTTTAAATTATCAATCTATCTTTATTATCGACTTAAATTTCGGTTTCATTATTGTTTATATATTTGTTCAATATTATTGGTAAATTTCTGGCGTCTACCGCTGATTTTATAATTCATATTTTATATAGTTGCGAAACCTAAGCCAAAATGAGTTCCATGTTACACCTTTAGGACTTTCTAACTTGTGCCGTCTACAAGTTGGTGGCGCCTTAAATAAATATCCACCCTACTCTCTGAGCTAGGGTCTAATTTATACGCTTCGACAACTCGTTCTGACATACGTATTGGTAATTGAAAATTTTCTTAGTTGCAATTTTAAATATTTAATAAAACTTTATTCACTCTCAGTTTTTTCTCATCTGAAGTGAAGGTAACTAAATAAAATTAGAAGACAAGAAAGAGCGTGGGAAGCCACTGTCATAAAGAGAGACGATGTTGGCACGATGATAAGTCTGTTTAATAATGGGGTTGACAGTACAGATGAAATCCGTCGAATGAGGAAAGTTTTTGTTCTCGGATTGTATGGTGCAGCCAAGTTTGAAGTCACTCGATGAATTCTTGCCGGTCTTCCATAATGCAAAGTTGTAGTGAAGAAGAAAATTATCAGCACACGATTGGGGATGGAAACTGAGGGACGACGCACTTAGACCCGTATTGCTCGTTACTGCCTCCGGTGCTTCTGAAAAGCCTATCGTGTGAGCGAAAGTGCCTCTTCGTGCAAAAACGCACGACTGATGTGCACCGAGCTTTATGTACACTGTAGTGGAACTGGTTGCAGTAAATTACTTACACCTACTGTAGATGAAGACGATATTGTTAGCGAACAATTCGATGGTGAAAATGAGTGTAAATAAAACAGTAAAACTGGCTGCTATTTGTTTTATACGTTTTTGCATAGCATACATTTTTATGGTTTTGTCACAGTTGGGAGACATCAATCAATAAACAATATTTTAAACAGGTTTTTCTGGCCATGTAAGTTCCTGTTAAACCCGTTTATCTGCCCATTCAATATTTTTTGTTTGCACTGGATCCGTTTTCCAAACAAAAATATGCGGCGCTCGATTCTAATAAAACTATGTTTTTGCTTAAATGTATGGCTACGTGTTTGTTCCTTTTATAAGTGGGGACGAAAAAGGGTCCTGTCTTTTTTGCGTCGAGTTTATGATAAACACCTACATCTTTACTTTTTTTATCAAAATAAATTTTCTTTTCCTTCACTCTCTCTATACCTCTTTATAAAGGTCAAACCCTATAATGCCCACAGCGAAAAAAAATCTAAAACGTGATATCCGGGCTACTAATTAATTATTGACCTCGAAGAGTTTAACCCTTACCTGGTATTTGTTATGCGTAAAGGCGAAGTAGGAATTTCATTATACGGCAAGGAAGAGAGAGCTTAGCAAATTAGAAATAATTAGATGTGGAATCCAGAAGACGCTTAACTTGTTTGCTGTTTACGCTGCAGGTATTTCGAAGGAATTACCAGCCACGTCCGTACAAGGTGTCTCTTTGTTAATCCCTTTATCCCTCTATCTAGGTATAGTTATATCAAAAGCCGTAATAATTCAGCTTTATATTTGAAAATAGAGATGCGAGAATAAACAAGGTAGGTATGTACACGATATTTAAATATTGGCATAATTTTCGTCGATTGAATTATCACAATCTCTGGTATTCTTCTAAATCTGAATAGTAATTGGAAGTTTAAATACTTGCGACTAGTCGAACGCTAAACTGAAAGACTGGTAGAACCGTTTAAGCCAAGATTATCTAATATTTAATTACCTCCCTTATCGATAATATATTATTACTTAAGGTTTAATTTGAAAACTACTAGTCTCTTTGTCAACTTCTCAGGGAAGATGTTTACAAGGTGACATCGAAACATCAAAACGCACCGGGGTTGTACCCGTGATATACCGCCACTAAACGACAATAGCTAGTTTTTACTTTTTCTACGCTTGATATTTTACAGATAGGTCGCTCGGCTTGACGCTCATCGAAATCGGTAATTATTAAATATGTTTTGAAAATAGTTGTATAATTTGAAAGGTTCTGAGCCCAAAACCTGTAAATATTGAGTATTAATTTTTTTGAAAAAACATTAGAATTTAGAAAATAAATACTCGGAATGTTTTAATAAGAAAATAAAAATAATCATCCAATGATGTATATTTCTTCCAATTCAGTTATACCTTAAATAATTTCAGATTGGGCCCGATGAAACGGTTTCGGGCCCAGGCCTATTTACCGAGCCAGTCCGATCCTACTACCCCTGCAATCATACACTGCTATCTACCTCGTCCTGCTCTCGGAACTTTTGTGACCGTTTAATGAAGCCCAGTACATTGGGTTTACTGAGCTTCTGCAATCAATATTATGTCTGATGCATTTTTCGTTCTCTTCACGGCTTCTCGTGCAGGTGAGATTTAACTTCATACCTATGAGCCTGTAATGCCCCGTGAGGATGTTAGTCAGTACACTGACTCCTTATTTCAATTATTCAGAAACATTTTCAAGAAGGCTGGCCTTCACAACATCACTCTGGCTGGTTCTTTCGACGGCGCTCCATTTCTACCTAGGCCACTGATAGGGCTCAAATCAGCTAAGCCAAATTTAGCGACGCAATTCATTCCTGGGCGCTGAGTTCACTCTTCGTGCACACACCGCTTTCAACGCTGCTTGACTCTCAGCAAGCTTTAATTTTTCGCTCAGTTCTCATATTCGTTCCGTCGCTGTATGCTAACATTAAGAGAGTATAAACGTCTGCTCGGAAGGCCGTTGCGAATCTTCCCAACGGACAGACTTTGAAAACTCCTCGATTCTCTTGCTGCACTGTTAGGTACTCCTGAAATGTTACTATTATCCACTTAATCCATCGTTAGTGTACACATTAGAATCTGTGGAAAATCTTATTTCGTCTCCTAGATAATGTTATCTTGTTGGCATTCTTAGACTGAAAGTCTGTCAAGTGTTCTTTGATTAGATGCAACTTGATGGAAAGCAGACGAATCTCTTGCCATTGCCTCAGCTCTCGCAGAACCACTGTTCCTTTACTCTACACAACTCCAGTATCACTCATACACCCTATTGTTACATGACAATTTAGCATGAAAACATGTAACAGATAGAGTCAAATAAAGTCAGTTATTACACATTTAATCCTAGATCTATTACTAGACTATGAGACTTCTTACTCGTTTGGATCCTGCCTTTTATCGAGCTGTTAGGGGAATAAATTGAAAGCACGACAGTTATATACGTAACTTGATTTTCTATGTTTGATATCACTGGCTTAGCATATAATCAGTCAATAGATCGTACCGTATTCTGCCTCTTGCTATCGAGAAAAACATTCAAGTTATAGGCCATATAGCAATACAGGTCAAAACATTCAATTAAATCTCTTACCTTGCGAATGCTTTCCTTTTCGATGATAATATACATTAAAAACAGTCTCATGAATGTCACAAACATTGGTTTTGGGATTTCTCGGTTATTAGTCCTGGATTTGTTTCAATATTTTATAGGGAAAAGTTAATTGTTTACTTTTGAAATAACCTTCAAACAATAATAATAAATCGTGTTAGAGTCACGAGGACACATAAGAATTGTTGGTTGCCTATGGACGAATGTAATAAATGAAAGGGATATTCTTGGAACGTTGCCAGATGTTATGTGCGCTGAGCATTCGTGCGATTTTGACGTGGTTACGATTCAAACCAACAAGAAAATACATAATTAATTGATATGCTGCCATTAGTTTGTTGGTAAACGACTGTTTTTCGCTTTCGCTTTAAAAATACGAAGTCAGGATGTTTTAGTAAATGCGTGTATTCCCTAACTTGGCAACGTCGTTCGAATTGCGTCGCAAATGTTTCAGCAAGAAAACTGGCCCTAGGTTAAGGAACGTTTAGGTCCGATTGATCGCAAATTTATGCGTTGAACAAATTTGATGTTAGGAGTTTTAAATGACCGCCGTTCGGAATCATTTAGTTGTTGGTTGTTTGGTCATTGTCTATGGTGGAATTATTGGTGGATTCCTTTGTCCTACCAGCAATGCATAATATCATACAGCCTTAGATACGTTTCATTGCATATTGCAGATGTTACTAAATTTGGCGACAACCGGCTGGTAGTATTTTGCGTGGGCTGCACGACAGTGTAAAGCGGGCCTGTAGGTCGATGCTTTCTAGCTTTTTAACATTGAATGTCACGATCTAGAGAGTCATTTTTGACCTGATGTTCTCTTTCTTCAAAAACCCTTCAAGGAGGTAGTGCGTATGCCTGATAAAAAGTTTAAGAATTTTTAATTCACCCTAAGGGGGATTATACGTATTTCGGGTAAAAAGTGGCATAGTTACTAGATTGCTGTAGTAATTTGCTTTACTGTGGACTGGATGGATTTTGCCTGAAGTCATGATTTCTGTGCAGTGGAACAAAGTACGCCGTTACCTTCCACGAGGAATGCCTGTAGGAGAGAGAGCACTGCTTCCATTTCGTCATTACCATCTAAAACCCCTACGTAGTTAGGTAAATAAATATACATATCTTATATTTTGTACATACTCATTTATTTCCTGTACAGGAGGATTTATTTTATCAGCGTGTAAGTTACTGCATTTTAGTTTCTAACGGGTCTCAGAGGGGATTGAAATACTGCACAATACTGCTATATAGAGAGTGTTACTTTTGAAAATTTATTGATTCTTGCATTTATATCATGCAATATCGTCAAACAAAATATAACTTGGGCCTAGAACAGGCATAGCATGATTCATTTATACTCATTATGTTTACAAGAAGTAATATTCTAGGGAAATCAAGCGTATTGAATAGTTCATGATACCGTCTTCGGTATCATATTGCAGTCGAGCACTCATAACTGATTATTTGTCGTATGGGCACCCGTGGTGTATAATGGGGTATAAAGTTGTATAAAGTTGTATATAATCTTTGATACGTTTATTTTCTACTTTGAATTTTGCTTATAAGAACTTGTAAAGTCATACATAAACTTAGTAAATTTAGATTAAATATTAATGACATAAATGGACAAGCTTTGTTCTTGTTCTTGCCTGGGGGTCTGAACTCTTAAAAGAGCAAACAGTGGTTATATTATTGGTCAGTTTTCTTAGTATTTTATGTCTATCACCTGTAGGGTGATATGATATTGGTTTTATTATGACCTTCGCATTTTTGCAAGACGACCCTCGTTATTATTTTTAAATACTCTCATTATTATTTTTAAATACTCTTTTAGTGGAGAGTATTCTGAAGGAGGAGCTGCCTAAAACTGCAGTAAGAGAATGCATACTTAGAGCTTGTTCTCTTTCAGGGCTTTTATTGGGAGCCAGTTTTTTTTTGGGAGCCAGTTTATGGGAGCTATTTTGGCTGGACCTATTTTTGCTTGAGTATATGGTGCAAGCTATTTTGTTTGGAGCGAGCTCTGCCTGAAGAGAGACTAAGTAGCTACAAGGCAGTACAGTTGGTTGTGTTTTGTTGGTACCGACTGTAGCCATAGAGGTATGGACATTACCTCAAATGCCACCGAGAGTTTACGGGTCCCAAGGTGCATAGCAGTAGTCCACGTGCAGAAGGCCGTAGGTAATATCGGTGAAGACCAGTAAAGATAAGTTTAGGTTATTGATATTTTCAGCGTGTTATTGGTATTTTTCAGCATGTATTAGATTGTGTGTTTTAGAATTTTCCAGCGTTTTATCGTACCGCGTGTTTTAGTTTTCTGCGTGGTATTGATATAACTATTTTCGGAACTGTTTCGGTGTAAGCACAGCTTACCAATGCGAATTTAATCAACTGCTGTCTTTACTAGTGTGGATCTATTAATGCTCATAGTGTTTTGTTACATTACATTTCTTATTCTTACAATTTGATTTATATTGTCTTAAATGATCAACATTGTCGTACTAATTTATTGACTATCTAGTTATAATAATTTTACATAACGGTATTTAATGATCTAAATCATTGAGTAAATCAGTACCATGGTAAACGCGCACAAAGTTTTAGGAGCTCCAATTAGACGGATAACTTTTAATTACTAGTATGATGAGACGATATTTGACTTATGTATATTGTGATTATTCATTAATTTGTTGAACTTGGTTTGATCTTTCGTAATCATTTGGTGTTATATTGTTACTTCCGTTATAGCTAAAGCGTGCCTAATAATTGTTTGATCATTCTTTATCTAATTCACTTCTATTATAACGCAATTTTAATTCAAATTAGTGTCTATATATTTATGAGCATACAGATTATTACTTGTTTCCAATTGAGCTCTTTTACCCGTTTTACATTTATATATTTTTTTTATTATTGGAAGTAACATATTGTTACGTTTTTCACGTGGGTTCTTAACAGAATTACAACTTTGCTATTTTCAACTAATACTCATTCACTACCACTGTATACAATTTAACTCACTAAACTAGTCTTATAACTTTACCACTAATATCTATTCAACACTCAATGATTAACTGAACTAACTGCTAACCGACTGAGTAACATTCGCCTTAGGTCTGCTTATATATAATCTTAAATCTATCACGAATATTCGGGAAGTATTCCGACGCCACTCTATATGATATCGACGAGGCCATCGAGACAATTCCAGCGATCCTGAAACTTCGCGACCGGCCGGGCGATGAGTCATACAGACAGGGAAGCGAGCGGCACGGCGGCGGCTAGTTTTATAGGGTAGCACAAAAACGTTCGGATGGTTGTATAGGCTAGCCGTAACATTGCATCCCTCTTAATTCTGATCGTCCCGATCAGCTACTTCATGTCCGTGATATGCTTTCAACCTGTCGAGGTGGACAACTTTCAGTTTGCTTCTGGGGCTACGCTGAATTCTATACACAACGTCATTAATTCTTTTGATGACCGTACAGGGTCCTTCCCATACTGGTGTTAGCTTGGGAGATCTTCCTGTCTTCCTTTGCGGGTTATATAACCAGACTTTATCGTTCATCCGAAATCCCCTAGAGTTAGCTTGGAGATCATATCGAGCCTTCATTCGGTCACTGGCAAGACGTTCAAACGGTAGTCCCACATCATTCTGTTTCATCTTCCCACTGTATCTTGTCTGGGATCCTTGACTTGAGGCACAGGTTGAACACTGCTGGCACCATGATTTCATCCTGGCAGTGGTTGACCCAGTAAAATCTGTCGCGGATCTTATCAATCATTCCGTTAACTCCGAGATGAGCACCAAACTTTCTATTATGTACTTCGTCCAGAACTTCCGATACCCTCTTCCTTGGTACCACTAACTGTGTCTTCACTACTTTGCCATCGGCGCTTTCCCAGGCTCGTTTAAGGAGTCCATTTTCAACTACCAGGGAGTCCCACTGAGCCCACAGAGATTTAAAAGTAGATCCCTTAGTTGAAATATCTCCCCAGCTTGGTCTTGGTTGACGTTCTTCCTTAGCTTTTAGTAGTAGTGCTATTTCATGATCCTCAAGCTGATCTTTCTTTAGTTGCCCTGTGGTCCACTGCTGATCAACCTTAAACCTGATTCGTCTAATGGGAGTGATTCCTTCTTGTTGGTCAATTCTTTGGCGATGTTTATAATTATCCTCACATGACCTTCTGGATAAAGCATCTGTATTACTATGCCATCTTCCTTCCCTGTGCTTAGCCTTAAAGTTATATTGTTTCAACTCTTCCTGACTTGGCTTTGAACTGCTGTTGTCTCTGGATGGAGCTGTAGGTCGTAGTTGTACTCGGCAGTCTCTCTTAAAATGCCCAATGTTGCCACATATATAGCACTGATTTGAAACATTTTGGTTACGTGGCCTATCTTCTAGTGGATCCCGGAATCTTTGTACTTGACAGTCTCTTTTGAAATGTCCAGTCCTGCCGCATCTATAGCACTGATTTATAGCCTTGCGATTACATTGTCTAACTTCTGTTGGCTCCCGGAATATCCGTACTCGACAGTCTCTTCTGAAATGTCCAGTCTTTCCACATCTATAGCACTGATATGATGTATTTCGGTTATGTGGCCTATCTTCTATTGGCTCTTGGAATCTTTGTACTCGACAGTCCCTTTTGAAGTGTCCAGTCTTGCCACATCTATAGCACTGATTACGGTTGTATGGCCTAACTTCTGGTGACTCCCGGAATCTCCCCGTGGCCTGAAGAACTTCGGTTAATTTCTTCAAAATACCGCCGATTTCAGTTAGTTCACAACTGTTCGCCAAATTTTCTTCCTTGATGGATACGTCCCTGATTGCTGGCTTAGAGATGTTACAGGCCGCCTCGATTTCCAGAGCTCTACCCAAAACTTCATGGCTGCTATCAAATTTGGCTAGACGTAACATCTTCTGAGTTTCTGGATCTCTGACACCGTCCACGAAATATTCAGCAACAAGTTCCTCTTGAAATTCTTCCGTTGCTCCCGAATAGGCCAACTGAACGAGACGTCTGACGTCTGCCTCAAACTCTTGCAGGTTTTCACCAGGCTTCTGATATCGAGACTTAACTTGTGCCTGATACAGCTGTCTTCTATGCTGGTCTCCAAATCGTCTCTCTAGGGCAGCTGCAAGTATGTCATATTTCCCCTGATGGCTGATGGGAATAGTCTGTAATAGTTCCAAGGCAGATCCACGAAGCGCAACCACTAGTGATGTAGCCATTTCTTCATTATTCCAACCGTTGGCAACAGCAGCGGCTTCAAATTGTCTTTTGTACATTGTCCAGGATGTTTGACCGTCGTACGTTGGAGGTTTGATGTGTTGTCCTGAGGTGAATGCCCTCTCGGGGGGTGCTTGATGTTTTAGTCTGGTAAATTCTGCTTGTAGATTCTTCACTTCTTTCTGTACGTCTCCTACTTCTTTTTGTACATTTCCAACTTCTTTTTGTACATTTCCAACTTCTTTTTGAATATTGTTTACTTCTTTTTCAAATTTCTCATTTTGTCCGTCCAATATTTTCTGTAATTTTCCTTGCTCGCCTACAATTACATCCAGCATCCATGTCTGAAGCTGGTCCTGCTCTGCTTGCCTTTTCTCTTCCTGGTCTTGCAAAATTTTCTGAAGCCGGTCCTGTTCAGCTTGCCTTCTTCGTTCATCCTCCTCCCGTTCAGCTTGCCTTTTATCTTCTTGATCTTGAAAAATTTTGTGCAGCCGGTCCTGTTCTGCTTGCCTTTTACGTTCATCCTCTTCCCGATCCGCTTGCCTTCTACGTTCATCCTCTTCCCGATCCGCTTGCTTTTTATCTTCTTGATCTTGAAAAATTTTTTGCAGCCGGTCCTGTTCTATTTGTCTCTCAGCATTTAGATTTTCCATGAAATCAGCCAACATTTTATTAATTTGCTCCATTTCTGCCGTTTGTTGCCTCGTATTGACCATAGGATGTTATAAACTTTTTTACCATAATCCACCAATCAAACGGTCTCGTTGACGTACTTGTACCTCTTCTTTCCTCGAAAAATACTTCGCAAGTCCGGTCCCTTCACAATCCAACTTCTGACACCAAATGTTACGTTTTTCCCGTGGGTTCTTAACAGAATTACAACTTTGCTATTTTCAACTAATACTATCTTTATTCACTACCACTGTATACAATTTAACTCACTAAACTAGTCTTATAACTTTACCACTAATATCTATTCAACACTCAATGATTAACTGAACTAACTGCTAACCGACTGACTAACATTCGCCTTAGGTCTGCTTATACACGTTTGGCAAGAAATCTTTATCCATAGCATTTTAATGCGATAACAGAGTACGTTAGATACGAGACCTAAAGTTAAAAAGAGACACAACGTATGCCATTCCTTTCGCAGCTTTCCCCTTCCAGCAAGGCGTGGTCACTCGGCGTTCGCTGTCGGCGACCGTCCGCCGTCCGATTCGAGATTCGAGTTTAGTGATTAGTGTTTAGTTACTTACTTAGTTTAGTAAGGGACACGTCGCTGAGGATAGATTATTTCTGGCATTCTTCATTTTTACGATTTTTACGAAATTTTCTTTGTTTCTTAGTTACTTTTAATCACTGTTCTATCCGAAAATACAACAGTGATTTAAAAATTATTGATTAAAAAAGGCTGTGCGGAAATGATGCAAAATAAAATAACCTGTTTGACCTGTTTCTATGCGCTTACAGACAGTGTTGCCAGGTGATTGTCAGATCTCAACAGATTCTGCGAAATGAAAAGTTGTCAGATTTCACCAGATATTATCAGCAGTTGTTTTTTTTTAACAAATTGGTTACAAAAAAATTAATAATTAATAATTTCCACCCAAATCTGATTAAAAACTTAATTTAAAAAGAAAAATAAAATATGAATGGTTCTATGTATTCAATGGAACGAAAACAAAAAATTTAAACTGAATACGATATTTTTACAACTACTTCATCAATTACTATAAATGAATGCAGAACGTTTAACCAATAGCTTATCTGGAATATTGTAGCAAAAGCAATGTTGGTTAATTTCGTTTGTTTGCCTGAATGCAGTCCAAACTTGTATCAATGTTACTATTTTGCAACAACACTCTCTATCTAACAAATAACACAGTACAATTTAAAAAAACCAGTAGAACAAAGCGTCATACGCAATGAGCAAACAATGGGTCTTCTTAAATTGCAAAAGTCCTAAATGACGAATAATATGTCGAAATTAATAGGTAGGGGAAGGAAATAATTCAAGAGCAAGACTCAACGCAAGCAAAGCGGAAATATGATGCTCATTTCGCAGCAGCCCACTGTTGTCGTTCTAATATTTCACTTCACACGTGCCCGTCCGCTCGCTTCGCTCGCTCCGGGGGTGCAACCAAACAAAACTAACCCAATCTAACCCAAGGCAATGCAATGCAACTGAAGAAAAAATAACTTTGAAAAATATATGAAATAGCGCGTACGCATGCGTGAAGGCTGGAAATTGCGCTAGGTAGACGCGAAATATTTTTATATTTTAGGGTAACGCAATTTTCGGTGAAGTTCCGAACTCTAAAAAATGCCAGCTGACGTAGCAGTGATGCCGTTATAGTATAAATTTACCAAAATACGTACAATACAATAGAGGTTTTTATTTTACTGCAACCCAGATGGAAAAAAATGTAAATTGTACAATATTCCATACATCACCAGATTTGACCTATAAAATAAACAATTTTCACCAATCAACAAAACCTCAAAATCACCAGATCTGATGAATTTTTACCAAGTTTGGCAACGCCGTAATACAGAAGGTTCGTCGATCTGCCTCGGTGGTCTTCGTGGCCAACGAAGGTCGTCCTATGCGAGAGCGTCCGTGCGTTTGTTGCTGAATGGAAGGGGAGTAGGGGAAACCAGGGGAATTCCGTCTCCTTCTCTTTTTAACTTTAGGTATCGTATTTAACGTACTCTGTTATCGCATTAAAATCGTATAGATAAAGATTTCTTGCCAAACGTGTATATAATCTTAAATCTATCACGAATATTCGGGAAGTATTCCGACGCCACTCTATATGAACTCGACGAGGCCATCGAGACAATTCCAGCGATCCTGAAACTTCGCGACCGGCCGGGCGATGAGTCATACAGACAGGGAAGCGAGCGGCACGGCGGCGGCTAGTTTTATAGGGTAGCACAAAAACGTTCGGATGGTTGTATAGGCTAGCCGTAACAATATCAACACGTTAACGTCAACCTAATGAACGCCAATAAACTTAAACCTGCATGAACGTTACAGTCTTTTATTTGCTCTGAAATACCTCATCCAAACAAGTGTAATTAGTAGTCGTCTGGATTTTAAATCGCCCTTGTGTAGCTGATAGTCGTCGATTTGGATCGCCCTTATGGATTCTTAGGACCGAGGATCTTCTAGTTTGGGTCCGCGGATTTGGATACTTCAAACTGGTGGCGCCCGGGTCAAGAGTAAGTAATTGACCCACTCCCACGCAGACGAGCAAGTCGGAGCACACATGTTGCGCTGATCGCATCCTTAAGGGTAGGTACTAACTTATCCATTATATCTTGCTAACACATTTAAAATGGTTTTACGCGCAACACTATGTCACCTTATGCAGGACGAAAGCACAGCAGAGCAGTTCTACTACAGCATCTAGCGCCGAAAAATATGTAGTTTTCATAGGACCGGTGATCTCTAGAGCAGCTAGCATTTGAAGCTTTGCAAGTGCTTTTCTGTTGAAGGTTTTCCTCTGCCGATTACGAATTGGTAGAAAATTCTCCTAACCACTGATATGTATAACAAGTGCAGAATTTGCGGATTTAGGTCACCAGTCGTGCCAGTCACTCGATGAAATTAGCGCACATCCCTGCTACTCTCTTTGTGACGTTAGTGACGTAGTTATTGAGCTTCCTGCCTAGAATAATAAGTTATTCTAGACAGGAAGCTCACTACACTAATTGATTGTACATTTGGAATAGAGTCCATTCTCTGTGCAAAATCCTTCCGTAATGTTGCAGGCCATCTCCATGCTTGCGTGTAGAATGTTTACGATTCAAGATGTGTCAGGATCTTCTCTCTTTTCTTCACATCTCATAAAACGGTTTCAGTTTTTCCCTTTGGGTAAGCAGCGTGTTTAAGGATAAGATACCATTTACGGTGCCCCTAAGCCAGGTAACTATCTATTATTTTCACCATCACCTTCATTAAAAAGGACGTGGATTGATTAGGGTAAAGGATTTAACAGCACTATAGTCTTCTATTTCACGTATTGAGAATAAATGCCGCTGTTACCGTCCTACAGTCGAGCGGGATGCACTTTTGATAGACGTCGCCAATATGTCCAGGCAGAAAAAACTTCTTGTTCCTGTTTGCAGTAACTCTTTATCTATAGTCCAATAATTTAAAAAATATGTCCAGATTAAATAAGTATCGTAATTATATTACTCCGTTCGTTTCGGTCGCTTCAGAAACAAAGCCACCAACATCTAACCAAAACTAACCCAAAGTACGCCCAAAATCCAAAAAAAAAAACTTTAGAGCTACATTCCCCATGCACGTTTGGCACTGATTGCATTTCTCAAGCTCTGACCAATGAAATTCCGTCTCCGAGAACAATTCTCCTGAGGAAAGCCAATGCTCGACGGACATCTGTCGACATGTTCTTGCATAACCTAATTCGGATGCTTCCCATGAAGCTGCTTGTCTCGTCATCTGTGCAGCTTTTTTTCTTTCATCGATTGCTAAGACTCCGGACATTTGCACTGGCACAGAAGCAGGGGAGTCGACACATCAGCGGAACATATAATTTCTGGAGTTCCGGCTATTCAGCTTTCAATAAAAAGTAATATCGCAAATTAGTGATGTGATGATCCCACAATTAGTAATGTCTGTTAGTCCTCTTCGTCCGTCCTCTCAACGAAGGGCTTTCCTTTCCACAGCGCTTTTAGGGTTGCAGTTTGTGCCTTTGTTAGCAAAGTTCTTAATTTGCGTTGTAAATCTTGTATATCGGTTTTACTCCAGGACACAATGCCAAAGGAATATCCAAGCACCGAGACGTAACCGTTGACTGTCCTAAAAAGGTTTTTGTTATGCAGTTGCATTTTAACAGTTGTTTAACCCTCGCCCACTTGCAGCTTTCCATGTTAATAGTGCGACAGTTATTAATTCCAAACTGCATCTGAATTGCTTTTGAGAAATATTCATCAATCTGTAACATTTTATCCAACTGTTTCTATCCATATAGAATAAGTGAGAATAGCCCGATACTGATCCGACACTCGCCGTTGCGCAACCTTCAACCCAGGTAAATACCTCATGTAATTATTGACGATAGCCCATTTCTCTACCAAGATTAGTCTCCTTGAAAAACATATACAAAAAACTCATTTATATCTGAGGTACACTTCATAGCTTTTCAAGCGGACTTAGCTAGAAAAGCCTTGAAGTGCAGGAAGGGTGGAAGGCAGCACGTTCAGGGTGGGTTTCCTTGGATACACTATTCTGATTTTCCTCTTGTAGGCCAATCTCAATTTTTTAGAGGGCTGCTCTGGGGTGAGAAGCTGGAATTGTCCCGATTCCCTATAGGGAAGTACATATATTTTCGTTTTTCTTTGGAGATTATAGTAGGTTCGTCCATCGTTTTTAGAATAGTGGTTCTGGTCCTTCGCCTCTTATTGAAAATATGGAAGCTCACTTTCAAGGTATCCGAGAGGCTCGTTATCATATGATGCAAACTATTACAACTATAGTTTGCATATATTTTAATGTTCCCATCAGAATTCTTCCCGTTCTGACCCGTGGAGCTCTATATAACGTAACGCTTTCTTCCTTAAGTCTTCATGGGATTCTTTATTTCCATAAAAGTACAGACTAACATCTCTGAATAAGCACCTCCCGTCTCCCGCAACATCTGATATGCTGAAGGTTATTATTGTTATTATCCCAATTTGCCTTTCAGCATCTTAATCTCAGATGCGTTAAGCATCAGTGGGATTAAGTTCTGCTGGAACCCTTTCTGTATTATGGCGTTCTTTGGGAGAACACTTCTGGGGTTTCCGATGGAATTTCGAACAATTCCCGCTGTCCAAAGCGTGACAGCTTTCTGAATGGGCTTGTAGAAGATTTCTCGATATTTATTTGCGGGATTTTCTGCACATTATTATTATTATTACTACAACATTTAATAGAAAACATTGGGCGTGGATTTCCTACACTTGCCCCCTGATGGCGTACAAATACATAACTCTGCTGTTCTATTAAGGTAATTTATTATTGGACGTTAATGCATTTGTCTAGTGTCATAAATCTGGTAAACATTATCTTATAACAAGATGATTATAAATAGCCCTCCGCATATTTCTATTAAAGTGCATTTGCACTATTACATTAAGTTTCTGCTTTCATTTTAAAACAAGATACCGTAAAAATTTTCCGCGTCGTTTCGAGAGTTTCCAATTAAGGCATGAAGTAGAAAGGCTCTATAAAACCCTTTTTTTATAGCCTATTGGACTTGCTTCATTAGGTTTTCAACTTAAAGTATAAACTTTACGTTGGGCTGCAGTGGGATTTACAAAAATATATTAAGTAGGCACAAAGTAAGATTACAAAATTAATGCAGGATGTTTATTAGTATCTTTGACAAAAATAAGTTGTTCTTTAAATACGTGAATTAAATCGAACGCATTGACTCATAAATAAATACTCTTCTTCACATCAATCATAAAATCTCTTCTCTCAATCATAACAATCTAAAATACCTTGGATTTTAATGAAGAAATATCATAGCGTAGCTGTACTATTAGTACAATACACGCTGAATACATGAACTTTGAAATGCAATGGATATTCTCTCTATGAACTAAATACGTTCTTTAAGATATCTGGCAGCATCAATTAGACGCAAAATCTTTAAAAAATTGATGTACATCAGATCCTGGAAGTCAAGGTGTCTCAATTATAAGAGGGATAAGGTAGCAATATAGGGGCTGATACATTTTACTTTAGTGGCTTCGGATTTCCGCTAGGAAAAGTAATAATAATAATATAATAATAATGCAATTTATTGTTCCAAAAAGAAACTGTGTAACAAATACGAAAATATTAAAGATGAGTTAACATATTGGAGCAAAAGGCTTCCTTTCCTATTCAGCTTCCCTCTCAATAGAGGGCCTGTTATAGCACATCAACAAAACTTGAAAAAATCTACAGTTTGATAGCTAATCCTAACATAAAGTCAAATAACACCGTTTTAGAAAATATTATTGTAAAAGCGGTACTTACAAATATTATTATTTTAACCTTAAAAATGTTAAAAGTTGGAGAAAATACAAGTATAACCATTGCCACTAACACTAAGAATTTTGTCGAAAAATTTGCTGCCTTATTTTCGCCCTAAAGCACGCTACAGGTATATTAAATTGGTGAGTTTTAAATGTATTAATAGTTGCCACTATATTGTAAGAAAACCCTTTTTTAAAGAGCTCTTTTTTGTACTTGCATATTGTAAGAATGTGCTTTCTGCGTATATTTAAATTATGAACATCAGTACGAATGTACGATAAACTATTTTTCTATTGAGATATAAAGGACACTAATTTTTTATGACCTTATAAAAAAACAAGCCGAATGCAGTGTTCTCCTATTAAGCATTGATAGCCAGTTAAGCTCTTTGAGTTTATGTGAGAGGCGTTGTCGTCGCCTAATGCCACAAATAAACCGTATGCAGGAGTTTTGTGCTTTTTGTACCCTCCTTGTCTGTATTGTATAAACACTATCTGCAAAATTAAAGTGTGACAATACAAGTGCCTCACACAATTTTTTTTCTAAGTAGTGTCTGTGAGGAAAAAGAGACTTAAGGGCAGAATATGATTTTTTAATGCAAGCTGTTACATGCTCGTTAAATTTAAGTTTAGTGTCTATAATCCAACCCAGATTTTTTGAGGAGTTTCTAAAAGAAATGTCAGAATTCCCAATACTGAGATTTAATTCACTGGAAATATTTTGACGTAATTTCTCATTGCAGAACAATAAAGCCACTGATTTTAAAAGGGATTTAATTTTGGCAAGTGATCTTGAGAGCGTACATAAAGCGATTGGAGATCTAAATTGATTTGCCTCAGCAACGTCTCTTGACTCAAACGAGTATAATATTTGGGTATCATCAGCATATAAATGGTAATCACAATAACGGAAAGAATTTATAAAATTCGATGTATAGATTGTGAAAAGGAGAGGCCCCAAAACACTCCCCTGCGAAACGCCGGAACAAACAGACTTTACTTCAGAGTATTCACCATCAAGTGCAACTTTCTGTGTCCTATTGTTCAAAAATGACTTAATCAAAGATTGAGCACCAGCCCCAAAACCAATATATGATAAAATACATAACATAATGTCATAGTTTATCAAATCATAAGCTCGTGAATAATCTAATAGCACCAGTACGGTCGCTTTGCCTTCGTGCAGTGCTTCTGTAATGTGATCATTAACATCGGCCAGTGCAGTTGTGCAGCTGTGACCACGGCGAAATCCTGATTGCTTTTCTGGTAAAAGATTATTTGCCAACACAGAAGTAGAAATTTGGAGAGTCATAACCTTCTCCAGAATTTTAGACATGGTTGGGAGTATAGAGATCGACCTGAGCTGATTATAGTCAACTGGCTGACTAACTTTTGGAAGAGGTATCACGATGGCGGATTTCCAAGCACTTGGAAAAGTCGAGGATCGTAAACAATAGTTTATTAAATGTGTTAAATAAGGCACAATGAACGAGCAGCATAGTATTAAAAGAGTGCTATTGATATCATCGCTACCAGAAGCCGCGGATTTCATCCCAAGTATATAATATTAGAGATTAGCACCATATTTATTTCAGTAAAGAGAATTCTTGATAATTTTTTTTATTATTTTTGTAAAATTCTAAGTTCTGTTTTTGGGGGAGCATTTGAGTTATTAGTACTTACAAAGTGTGAATTAATTTCATTACAGTTTTTTAGATGTGCTGGAGGTAAATTTCTTTTTCTATTTAAAAGGCAAATTTTTCTCAGTTCAGGCCATTTTTCTTTAGAACTACAATTCCGAAATTTTAAGTTAAGGTGGGCTCTTTTTTCTGCACGATAAGCTGATGTAAACACATTCGGAAGCTGTTTATAATACTACCAGTGTTCAGGTAAACGTGTATTTCGAAAACGATTCAGTGCATCAGTCCTCAGCCTTTTTAATAATTTAAGTTTATCTGTAAACCAGGGACAGTATAGTGTATTATTAATACTTTTCCTTGTTTTTAAAGGTGCATGTGAATTCATTAATGTTCGCAATTTGGTGGTAATAAAAATACTTTCATCCACAGTGTTTAAATTATAAATATCATTCCAAGTTAATTTTTTTTAAACTTCTATAGATAACTGTCTAATACTACAGTATTATCTCCTTCTGCACTGGTATTGTACATCTTGTAAGAAAATGGTCAGAAATATTAATGTCTTTTACATCCACGTCAATTTTAAGATCACTGTTAAAACAAATTAAATCAATAATACTTTCGCTATTCATAGTTAATCAGTAATATACTGGGTAAGATTAAATGCTTCCAAAATATTGTTCAAGGCAGCCGTATTTGTAGAGGAATCATTAAGAAATCAATATTAAAATCACCCAAGCACAGTATTTTATTATAGTTGGCATAAAATGGCAAGAGTATGTCCTCAAAGCAAGTTAAAGTTTCGTTGCAGTTAGTATTGGGTGGCCTGTATATTACAGCCAACAATAGAGTACTGTCACCAATAAGCACTCTGATCTAAACATGTTCAAGATAATCCAGACTCTCACTCATAAATACGGTACATTTAAAGGAATCGCTGACATAAACAGTAACTCCGCCTCCTCGTGTAGGTCTATCTTGTCTAAGCAATTGATATCCGTCAATACTTATTATATTATTAGATATATTATTAGACAGCCAGGTTTCAGTAATGGCAAAAATATTAAACGCGAAATCAAAAATATGATTTTTAATAGAATCGAAGCTGTTTAGCAATGATCGTACATTCAAGTGTCCAACTCTCAACATTATACAATACAATAACCCTAAGTACACTAGACGAAAAATAAAAAAACACCGCCAAAACAAAAAGGTTTCCAGCCGCTCAACACATTGTTATAAAAAACAAAGCAAATTATTTTGTTAATTTCAATAATTTGTAAATTGTGCTTTTTAATGCCCAATGCAAACTTTATATTGAAAAGACATGCCTATACAGAATTTGTACTAAGACACTCAACCATTTAAAAACTAGATAATTATAATATAAATAAAACAACTTCAATTAATTAGTATCCAACATTAGCGAACCATAACAATATTATGCGAATTATAAGTAGTTTTCATTGAACAAATATAATGAAAAATCATTCTACCCCATTGACACACTACATTTTCAATATGTATGTTTATATTTATGTAAAGAATATATGGAAAAAAATTACAATACAGATATACACCAATGTTTAAGATTATAAGATATAATACCGTATGCAATGGTAGCATAATATAGAATTTGTACCTGTTTTTAGACTCTCTTGAAGTGATTTTCGAGTTTTAAAAAATCGGCCTCAGACACAATTCTGCTCACAGAGATATCAATGCATCTAACCAACACATTTACATTCCACACCCACGTATTTTTTTCGCCAAAAGTTTGTTTAGCCCGGTTGAACAGTGACAGACGAGATTTTGTCAGATCCTCATTAATATAAATTCCGGTGTTTTTTAATAGTTTTTGACATTTTAGTACCGAGAATCGTACTTCGTCAGAAGCATATTGTACTACTGTCGGCAGTATTGGTCCGTATACTGCCGACAGCTTCTCGCTTGGAATTTTAGCTGCGATTCTGTGACAATTTTTTACCACACTATCCAAAATATTTCGATTAAGTTTGGTTTTAAATAAACATAACATTGATGAACTTGTTCTTGAATATCCAACTTGACGTGGAGATCAGAGTTATCTCTTTTTAGGGTTACAATATCATCCCTGAGGACCGAGATTTCTTTTATTTGAGCACCCAATTGTTCTTCAATTCTTTTGCTTACGGTAGAAGCCACTTTCTCAGCCAATTCCGACACGAACCTTTCATCAAGAACACTCATAATAATTGTTTTAATTTAATTTCTCGAATATCCGTTGTTGACAGTCCTATTTTGGCGGCAAATGAGCAAAAGATGCTTCCTCGAATTTGGGGGACGTCTCTAGAAGTTATTCACACAAAAACACTCAAAATATTTGACGAGGGCCATAAAGCATCACTTAAACAAATATCACTAATTAAAAACTGAATTAAGCCCTTTTTTGAAGCCAAACTTTGCAGAGCGACCAGTACCAAACCCGTGTTACTCGTGCGCCATCTATCATAT
>MU182328.1:271753-291713 GCA_016904865.1 Pissodes strobi
AAGTACTTAAACCTATGGATCATACAAACTAGAGATAAATAATTCAGGCATTTTTCATCTATACTGTCATTTAATCTTGACGGCTCTCAGGACAATAAACGTCAAGGCATTATTGTGGCCATAACATCATGTACTAAACTGGGAACCGAAAAAGTCATGAGCATTTATCTACCATTTCACTACACCAACAGAGGTAAGGTTCTATTATGATTCTTTCTCTGAGACAGCATTTTTAACCTTGCCTGATTTTTCATAGATTCAAAGTTGATGCCACTTCTGCATAATCTCTTTGTTTCTCTCGTGATGGTACTGGCAATGCCTCTTAAGTGCTTTAACATGTGTTTAACAGTTTATAAATGATAATTCCGACTTATGTAGTATCAGAAATATTTTTATTGTTGGGTTCTTAGACTTTTTCAAGTTTTCTCTGTACTAAGACAGGTTTTAAGCCGAAGATACTTGTATTTTTAACAACCGTAAACTATTATATTTGTTCGTTCGTAGCTGCGTAAAAGCTAAAATGTTGAAAACATATTTTCAATCGCAAAGGAAATTCTAATTAAAGCTGTAATGATGCTGCTTTAATCACGACTTCAAAGAGATATCGGAAAATCCGAAAAATAGAAGAAATTATACCCTTTTATGGCTATGAGTATGAGCCATTACATGTTCAAAGGCAACACGTAAAATCCAATTCCCTTTGAATGCTTACTGAAACCGTTTTCGCCTATTTCGTCAACTTAGTTAAATTTTCTAAATCCTTTTTCAAAATTATTAATTTTAAACAGATGACCCGGCGATGAAAAAAATGCCTAAAATACAGGGTAATTCAGATAACTCTATATCTCTATTATTTTTGAAATTAGAAAAAAATATTCCAAACAAAAGTTGCTTCATTTCATCTGCTTTTACACATGCTATTGCTTTAATATAAACATGGTATTTCCAACAAGAACAGGAGAACAGTATAGGGAATATTTTCAGAATGTGGAGAGTACCACCTCTACCAACTATAATTAATACAGGGAAGTTATTGCAAGAATTCGCAACTCTAGTAAATAAGAAAAGAACAAAACAAAGAAAGGCTTTATTTTCAAATAAACCCAAGAAAATATATCAGAGAAATATAAGGTATGAACCACGAAACAAGAGAGTTAGTCATGGAAGAGTTCAGAGAAATTTAAATCTATACGGATACGACGATTTTAATATTAGGCCAGTTCAGCAATTAAAAGACAAACAAAAAAGAAGAAAACGTGAATTTGTTCAAATTATGAGAGGAAGTTTTAGTTAAGATCCAAATCATTTCAATAAATGAACTTATGAACCGATGAGGCGATGATTCGATATTTACCACTATATTTATAAGAGGAAAACTATATTTGGCCCGATGGAAATCCACGAGAGGTTGAGCTAATTAATTCTCACGGATGTTTTATCCGTGGCACTTTAAATAAGTTAAGATATTTGAGAAATTTTGGGAAATGAAGTTGAACACTTGTAACGTTACAAATGCTATTAAATACAGTATACTCTCGCTACCTTACTTCTCGCGACCTTACACCCGGTGTTCGAACCTGCTCGATAGGTGTATCCATTTAGTGCGCTACTTGACATATGTGATATATATTATTCTTCAAGAGAAATCTCAGGCCTTCTCGTCTGGACACTCCACGCGTTCAGGCAGGGAAAAGCGACCAATTTTGTGGCTAAAATTATCATGGTTTCCGGTCTAATTACCATCTGCTTTCAAAGTGGAATTATTCGGCAAATATATTGCTCAATTTAGTTTCCGTAATTATCGGTCATATCGTTTAATACCGATATTAGACGACTAGTGTGATTACCCCTCTTAGAAAAAAGGTTTATTACAGTGTGTCTATCTTGAAAAATGAATTTTTTTTATAATTTAATTAGAGATCTTCCATGGGGCAGAATACTTTCCGCTACCTTCTGTGGGACAGAATCCCTTTTATGAGATATAATTCCTTCTGTGAGGTTAAACTTCCTCCTTTCGATGCTGACCTAGCTAATCTCGCCGTCAATTAGCCATACCGAGGCTTTTTTGTCAGGGTGACATAGCCACACGGTGGAGTCGTATTTACCAGAAGCGCCAGTGTCCACAACTCTACAAGAATCAATAAATTTTATTATAATTTATTTAAGTGCCTTGATTACCGCATATGTCTTACCGCTAGATATCATTTTAATTAATGAATATATAAGCAAATGGCTGTAGGTCATTTGTCTTGATTACCGTATCCTTCTTACAGCTATATATCATTTTAATTAATGAATATATAATCAAATGGCAGTAGGTTATTTGCCTTAATTACCGCATATTTCTTACCGCTATATATCATTTTAATTAATGAAAGTATAATCAAATGGTTGTAGGTCATTTGCTGTTTATATCGTGTATAGAACTTACCGATAAATGACCTTAGATTTAGCATTATCTCATATCCAATCCGTTCTCGTTATTAACATAGTTTGGTTTAGAAATGTCTAAATTCTTTGGTATCGTGTCGAATATCGTCTCAAATATCAAATGCCTAACAATAGGACCGTAAATAGTTGACTTAACCTTTTTGTACTGCGTAAACCTACCATAATATTATGCTATTATCGTATGTCACATTATTATTTGCCGCATTTGTCCTATTAATTTGCTCGAGTGCGGTCTTGCCGTCGGTCGTGACTCTCTGACAGGCGTTGCTGGGGGCAGGATGAGGCGGACCAATACCATGACAATATCTGTAAAACAGAGAGATCTCAGCCACACGTCTGCGGTGTTCCAGACTATCCAGGTCACAGGTCAACTCCGGGTCGCCGACGAGACGCACAGAATGGAATCCAGCAGCTTTAGGGTGTGCTTAGGTGCGACTTCCCAGATATGTAAGTAATATTCAAAGCACAGTCTTATTCGCTTTGTAGAGCAAGAGCAGTTGCTGCGGTGTATACAGTTTTTTGTTGCGAAATAACGCACCAAGGTTCTACGAGGCTGAATTTGCGATGTTGGCAACGTGGTCATGCCAGGACATATTGCCGTTGACCGAGACGCCCAGTAGTCCGATTGACGAGAATGAAGGAATGGTCGAACCTGCCATAATGATGTCAAGGCCCACCGTATTGACTTTCTTGATAAACGTGGCTGCTTGGGTTTTTGCTTCATTAAACTGGGCCTAGTTCCTGTCGCCCCAATTTCGAACTTTATCCATATCTTGACTAATAATTGCTGTAATCTGCTCCTGTCCGCGGTGGTAAGTCTCAGTCGCTGGTAAAGGTTTTTCTGATCCAAATTGGGAGACAAGAGTACTGTCATATGCAAACGTGTAAACAGGATTATTGGTTTCGGTCAAGAAGTCATTAATATATATGAGGAGACAGGTAAAATCTGGTGAAAGAAATGCGCCCTGCGGCACACTCGCATTAATGGTGAATGTGTCTCAGATGTGTCCATCAATAATTGCAACGTGCAGAGATCGGTTCTTAAGGAAACTGACAAGCCAGCTACCAGAGAGAGGCTGGCAGTCAAAAAAACTGCAGTTTGTTCAGCAATCTATCATGCCAAACTCTGACGAATGCCTTCGACATATCCAACGCAATCGCTCGAGATTATCCGTAGTTTTCAATTGCTTTACTCCATATATGAGGCTAATATATCTCCTCTCGATCTCTCTTTGCGAAAGCCGTATTGGTTATCGCTAATTTTTCTGTTGGTGTCAAGGTACTTGAGTAGTTACTGATTGACTACACGTTTCATGACTTTGGAGGTTATTGGAAGGAAGACAACGGTTTGAGGGCGTGGTTGTGTTGCCTTCTCATTTTTGATGGGAAACTGTGTTGAAAACTGATTGGTTTGCTCGACAACCAAATCGAGGCTAAGAAGTGAACTGGCTTTTTATTCTTCAATGCGCAATATCATTCAGGCCTTATGTCACCATTAAACATTTTTGTTGAAACTAGAGATAACTAATATCTGTTGCAATATACTAATAATAAATAAGCAACAAAAACTGCTATTCGTTCGCCTTCTTTGCACCTGCTTTAGAGGACTAAATTATGAAAAGCAGCCGGAAGCTGGAAACACATGTTACGACGTGAATGACTTAATCATGGGATTTCGGCTAGGATCATTTACCTGTCTTCCTAACCTAAAGCAGACACCAGTATTGGTTCAGATATTTTGTTGGGTCAAAGCAGACACCGGTTTTCGCTCGGATTTTGTGGGAGGCCAGAGCAGACACGGGTGCCTTCTGCCTTTTTCAAAAAAACTATTGCAGAAAATTTTAAAATGCTATAAAAACAGTGTGAAATATACAAAAGTATAAGAATTCAACATTTAAACACTCTTGCCTAGAGACATAATTTATGCCGGATACATGTGGTGCTTAACCTGTTAGTTACCTTCCTGAAGATGTAAAAAAATCTCAAACACAGAAGGGATTTAAAAATCATGTCATCACTTCTTGGAAAGAAAGCTTATGACAGTTTGTTAAAGTATGTACTATATTGATGACTGGGCCAGAGTCTTTTCTGTGATACTGGAACGTGGAACGTGATATGTTTGGCTGTCTGTGTTTGTACTGTAATGTTTAAATATTTATTTTAATAATTAAATTATTTTGTTATTCTATTTTACATATTATTCGAATTAGTTAACGCTTTATCTTTATACATTAGGACAATAAAATATGGTTTATTATTTATTATTATTATTAATATTTGGAAATATTCTACTTACTTACAGCGCAAAGTAATATGTACCAAGGCAGCTAGTAATGGTCTTACCTGTAACAAAAATAAGAATATTAAGTTATTTCCAAAAAGGAACTCCGAGATAAACCTTGCTATATATTTTATTCCCTCTTCAGTCGAATTTCTAAAAATAAATCATTAAATTTTAACGGAAATTTAACAGAAAATTTGTACTGCAAATTATTAGATGCGCTTCAAATAAACATTGATCTGCTACTTTCACGGATAATTAGTTGATTGCCCACCCCTAAATAGTGGCAGAAATAACAACAGAAGAAGAATTTTCACTAAGAGAGTGTAGCCCCTTATAAACTCAAAATAAGCAAGAACTTTAGTTGAAATATAATATCATACCGATCTATTCTCTCTAATGTCATAATTTAATTTGTAATTCTAGAAGGCAGTGATTTTTTTGTAGCTAATGTTATGAAAATCACTTTATCGGCGAACTACCATTTCAAACTCGGCGAAACATAATTTGGCAACAAGACTTAGCACCTCCCCATAATATTCTGGCAGTAAGAGACTTTCTTCATAATAATTATCAAATGCGGATGGGTAGATATAGAACAATCAACTGGCCCGCGAACTCTCTAGATCTAACGCCCATATGTACCTTCCTTTGGGGCTATTTTAAAAATAGAGTCTTAGAGGAAGGACTAACAATATTAAAGAAATTAGGAAGAATATTGTCTAAGAAATAAAAAAGTTAAATGAAAATTAGAATGAAGCTATAATAAATGCACTGGACTTCCAGAAAATAGTTTCCGAGACATGTGATGAGGTTCATGCAGAGCATTTAATTTAAACTTGAAATTTTCGTTTTATTTATTTTGTTGTTTATGGTTGATTATAAGTTTTAATTACCTAGTAGTCTGCTTCTAAATTTCGCAAACCGAATTTAAAAGCTATATATTATAACTCATTTTGTAAAATATTAGCAGAAAATAAAGATGACTCAGTATATCAGACTTCAAACATCAAGGCCATAACATTCTAAAAATATACCTTCCGCTGCAGGTAGCAATTATACAGAAAAAATCATAGCTTCATACATAATACATTAAATGATAAATATAAAGAATATGCAGAATTTAATAGAAAATTTAAAATTATTAAAAAACTTTGTACATTAAAAAAACAAAATTGACTTGTGCCTTCCTTTTTGAAACATTATGTATACCCCAAAACAAAAATGTGTAAAACCAGACGAAATCAAACACTTTTTGTTCGGAACATTTTATCTAATTTCAAAAATAATAGATATTTCCATATAAAGTGTTATACCAGTTTTTTGGGGGTTAACAATGGGCTTTTTTCAGAAAATGCTCAAATAATGAAAACAGCTTATATACGGTTTCAGAAGGAAAAGTTATAAAAAAAAAGTATCAAGTTTTTTTTTAAAATATGCTTAGTCGAAAATCTGTATAGTACGAGACAGGAAAGAAAACCGAGCGGTCCTTAAAAATTGTTATTACTATATGGAACAGTATATCATAATCTACAGAATCAAATCTATACGCTGCGCTGTAATAATTTGCCGCTCAATGCAAACCGAGCATTATGTGCGCCAGTTAAACGATAAACGAAACCTCGCTATGACTTAATAAACTTTCCACTGGTCCACTGTGATTGAGCGTGTGTACCTATTCCATAAACGTGCATCATATTCGCGATTTTCTTTATTTTA
The DNA here is from genome assembly GCA_016904865.1 of Pissodes strobi. Lineage (NCBI taxonomy): Eukaryota > Metazoa > Arthropoda > Insecta > Coleoptera > Curculionidae > Pissodes > Pissodes strobi. The sequence continues at coordinate 278,205 of MU182328.1, forward strand.
ATAATTTATATATGAATAAGGGATAATGGGTATTTATAGTACTCCAGATTTGTATTTATTGTTCTAACAACGTTATATTTCCATTTCTTCATTTGACGAGCGATATCTGAATATTTTTGTGAATTGCATGATTTTCCTACTTTTATAATCTACTCTAAAATTTTTATTACATTATAAACGGTTGGTTAAGAAACCGGCAACGCCGGGAAATCAACGATTTTGTTACATTCAGGGGAAATATCGCCATCTGCTGCCATCTCCTTAATATACGAAATCGGTGAATTCGACGTCTGTGGCTGCATTTTTCTTATTTTCGGATCGTATGTAATAGTATATTATATACCTAGGTTGAGAAGTAAGGCATTATTTACCGAGCACTTGTATATCCTGAGGCGCGTAGCGCCGAAGGATATAATGTGCGAGGTTAATAATGGCCTTCTCAACCGAGGTATATATAGGATTTTTTTTACTACTGACACTGATATATTACCATATTTGATTCGATTTGATTTTTATATTAGTCATTTTCTACTTATCTTTCAAATAGTTCGAAATATCAAGTAGCCTGGAAGTTCAGTTGTCTAACTGACAGATATCGTAACAAGAAGCGTTTTTTCGCGAGCTAACTACAATTAACGACGGCATACTACAGGATACTACTTTGTTTTCACGAGGATTAATTTAATTGTGGTAAGTGAGGGGAAGTTTCGTGACGTCACTATTACATCATCATTTTTCAACTACGGCTTACTACAACTTACATACGTGACGAGGTGTGGTACTCGAGGTTTGATGGTGTCATGGCGGATTAATTTTGAAACGTTAAACATGTGAAATGTTTGTTTTTCCATTCAGAACAAGTTTGTAAATTATACGTTCATGAAATTCTTCTATAGAAGCCTCATACGCATCGGAATTCCTACACAAATGTGCCCCAAATGGGATTTGGGCAGCATAAAGTATCCTGAACATATTCATCGAAAAAATACCATTAGTTTGCTTTTCTCCAGAGGCCACCATTCTGTCATTAAAAATAGGAGTAAACGTTCTGCACTGATCAAACTGATCATTTTCAAATAAATATGCAAAATATCTATATTCTTTTCTAGCAATGCAAGATCTAACTACGGTATTTTGGCGAAGACAGAAGCAGACAGTACAATTTGTAGTGGGGTGCCCGCTTGGCACTTACTTCAGTATTACTTGTAGTTAACCGTGGCTACTCGCCAAAAAACGCTAATAATCTCCTGACAGCTCCATACATACAAAGTACCTTCTTTCCATCTAAATTTTGACAAAATCGCATTATTAATAAGAATATTATGGGGAGTCATGAAAAGTGCGTCATACTGTATATAATATTTTTACTAATAGCACTGATACAATCCTTATCATTATTTGAATTTATTAGATTTTTAAACTAATCATTTCCTGCTCATTTTTCAAATAATCCGAAATGACAACTAGTTGTCAAACTAACAAGTTTGACATTTTGACATTTTCCGTTTCCGTTTCATTATTAACGTAGGTTTTTTTTAATATTATTATTTACCTAGGGTGAGAAATGTTACTTCTCATTTGAGGAATGGAGTAAATAATGGTGATTTATCATGTTAATAGTAAAAAAAAATAAATATTAGGCTTGGACGATTGTTTCCGCAATCGACGGGAAGTGGGGTTGTACTAGATAAGTATTGCCAAATCTGTGTTTTGACAGGTCGATCTATAGGTAGTGTTGGTAACAATGGCAGGCAAGAAACTGAATTTTTATCGGCTTCGATCCTAGAATTGGTCAAGTCGCCACTTTTTGGTAAATGCACGGTTGTGACGAAAAGCTTTCAGTGCCTTTTGGCATAGAGGAATATAAAAGTAAAGAGGGTATCCCTTTCCTTGTAAAATATTGGCACACCGTTTAATGACAATTGACAATAATGACGTATGATGTTTACTTATACGACACTAAGGGCGGCTTACTGAACTAATGCTAATAATGTATGTTGACAAAACATGTTCCTGTTTTATCGACAGAAGAAAGGAGGCGGCGCCGGCGGGCTATTCAAATGTTATTTTTATTTTAGTCGTATTCCATATAACTAGACGGTTTATGAATTTATCTGCAACAAACTATTACAGCGTTTTTCTTAATGGAGATTAAAGCAAAGAGAGAACCCTGTAAATACATTAGTTTATTGCAGATAAATCCATAATGCGCCTTGTTGAATTAAATACGATTATACATTAAACTTTAGGCGTTGTTTGGACCTAAGAATAGTTTAGGGTGTAAGAAAAAAATACACATTTTGCATCTTGTTACAAAGTTTATTAAAAAACATGCGATAGTAAATGCAATCAAAATAACACAAAAAAACTCTTAACAGAACAAAATAGGTAAATAGTGTTGACGTATCACCATATATTTCTAATATTCAAAAACTAATTAACTCGAATAGAACCAAAAATAAAATTTAATAGTTTTTAAATATTTCAAGAACAAAATTCACAAAAAAAATACCTGCTTACCAACGGCTGCTACTCGCACCACCAATATGACCAATACCTCCATCCACCATCGCCCCAGAACAATAATTTTAAATTAAAATAATAAATTGATTAAACCGGCTTTCTTTAATCAACAACCGTCAAACCGCCATTTGTGAATTCTCGACAGCATTGAGCATACTTTTAGCACAGCTTACTAGATAATTTATAGTAAGCTGTGCTTTTAGTTCCACTGACGCTAGCGCCTCCATGCGCGGCTGGAATTGCGCAGGGCAGCGGTCAAAGTCAAAACTCAATGCCAATTTTCCCATAAGAATAAAACACTCTCTTTATTTTTATATTCCTCTATGCTTTTGGGCATATTTACCGTACAGCCTATAATTTGAAGTTTTGGGTTGTACCTTGCCTTGTCTTTTTGGCTTAGTTGTCTGTTAATGCATAAACTCTACTCCTTAATTAGGATCCTAGATTATACTGCTCAGCAGGTGAGTGACTTCAGGTTATAAAGTATCTTCATTTCGTGATTTCATTGCACGTGGATATTTTCCTAATTTCCTTTTTAAATCTCGTTGCAGAAGTCTCGTTTTGACCAAAATCTGATACAACAAATCCATAATTGTTTGGGTTTTCTCTCCAATTAGAGCCGCTTGCTCTGACTCCAGGGTGTAAACAGCATCAGCGAATTTCTAAAGACCCTATACAGGTACATTGATTTTTATTATTTCTGATTTTCAATAGCAATGTGTCTATTTTTTATTGGTGTATCTGTGAACCTTATCCAGGTAAAATTGATTGACTCTCTTGATTGTGTTGTTTTATTTTATTTTAATACACAAAAAGAGTAATTTTTTTCTCATTTCTAGACTATAATTAAGCTAAAACTAATGTTTAATAGGTAATTAGTTAATAAATCTGATTCTTTTCCTTTGATACCGTATTTCATTTGATCAATCCCGAATGTATTTGCCTCATTTTATGCGAAAATTTAATTTCCGCAGGGTTTTCCTAAACTGAGTCAAATTGTTCCGGACAGTTCAAGTTGTTTTAAAAGTTCTTCCTCCTAGTAGGAACAGTTCGTCCCTTTGTCTCTTTTACCTTCTATCTTTCTGTAATTTTCGGCGTACATTCCCTGCCGGGAGTTGTTTGGAGCTTCACACGTTTACGGAGATAAAACTATGACGAGATTTTAAATTATTATTACGGTTCCTCTAACTGCTGTACAACTTTCTTTCAAAGTAGTCAGGTAGCAAGACCTTAAATCCTTAGTTTAAAATTATCTTATTTCATTTAATGTTTCATTTTCTTAGTTATTCAGACATAATCTGACTCTCGAGAACATGCACTAAACTTATAGCCTTAAAACGGTTAGAAAGTTGCTTATTTGACTGAAATGTAATTAATTGATATCCAGTACTAGTGGGCTAAGAAGTGGAAGCATTACGTGATCACTTCGGGTAGAAGTACTAGTTATCTAATATTGGTCTTATTTTTTTTTTGTTACGTAATTGAATTTTGTTTTAACGGGAATTCTATATTTAAATAGCTGTAGGAAATATTACGTACTCTTTTTAGCAAATTTTTCTTTAATATTGTACGAAAGCAGCCTTTGCCAGCTCGTGAAAATAAACTAAGCTCCATTTTCACCAACCTATCTCTTTTATTCCGTTTAAATGTAGCATTATTGCTCAAACAAATAGAATTTGCGTAGGTATATTTGTTTTGTTTTAACCTACCGATTTCTTTTGATTAATTTAACTTAACCTCTAATTGCTGGTATTGATTTATTTCTTTCTCGATTTAACCTTAACTTCTAGTTATTGTTTTTTGTTTATTAGTAATCCCTATATTTGCACCCCGTCGAACTACCTAGACCTGTTCAATTTATAAATACACTTTTAGAGTATTAGTTTCGAATGAACTTAGCTCGATAGTCGAATAATTCTGACTAACTTTGTTCTTTTTTTATTATTTTATTCAATTTACTTACAACGTTGTTGATGCCTACCTTTCTCTTTCATCGGATATCTATTTCATTAGTTAAATTGTTCAATTTCGTTTTGTTGTGGAAGGCTTACGCAAACGTGCTCCACTTTCCAACTTTGGGACTTTCTGACTTAAGTAGTTTTTAAGTCAGGGACTTATTATATAACTAACCTATCCCATTCTCCGACATATTGAGCTTAGTATCTAATTTCTACAGGCAGTTCGTTCTGGCCTATACGCATTCGTGGTGATAAATTTTCTTAATTTCTTGATTTTAATTAACTTAAGTAACTTAACTTAAAATTAGAGTCAAAGTAAAAGCGTGATAACGGCTGCATGCGTTGCGCTATTATTTCTAAGTGACGATGGTGAACAATTAGAAGTGCCACATGTGAGGTAATTACTCACATTACTACTGTCTGTGATAGTGAATCGGAAAATAGCTGTTTATATATTCCCATTAAACATCGAATGGAATGGGCTGCATTTATTTCTGAAAGCAATATTAAAAAGAATTGTAAAGCACGTATCTTCTGGCAAGAAAAGACCGCGATTGTCATATAAAGACAAAATAAATTATGGTAATTTTCAAGTAATTCGATGAACAATAGAAGATTTTTATATTTAAAAAAGCTCCGACCTGCAAAACATTACTTGCCGCTATAAAGGACAAAATAGATTTTCCGTATGAATATAAAACCTTAAATCGGCTTTTATATTCAAGGGAATTTATTTGGCATTAAGTGTCAAAATAAACTTAAATTGCTCATTGAGAGGCCAAGTATTTTTCACTCGCGTGTAAAGTATCTTTGAACTATAAGGCAATACAGACAAAAAGGAGGCAATATTGTGTATCTGGACAAGACCGGGGGTAAATAACGATACGATACTGAACAAATGTTTGCAAAGCAAAAATGTTACTGGTGTTATTCATTGATAAATTTCTTGTTCATGGAATTCGCTTTAGCAGCTGGCTAATTGTGGTACATGCTGGTTCATGAATTCATGATTCATGCGGGCTGGGTTTCAGCTGTCGCTTTAGTTTTCGGTTCGGGACTAACAACTGGAGACTATCATGGGCATATGAATAGGGATAATCAGTCGTGGTATTCTATAATACCCCTTATCATTCTTAAGTTCAAAATAAAGCACCAACTAAATACTCATATGCTCTCCTGGCTTCAGATGAACAATATCTAATTTGATCCTACATGGGGAAAATTTCAATTATATGAAGTAACCTCAGCCAATAAGTTTACAGAAAAAAATGTATAGAATTGACGCCCTGTCACGTAGTCGGGGTCATACGCGTCTAAGGTTTACTCTATATATGTGTGATGTGAACCCTATCGATTGACCCAATATCAGCGGAAAATTGTAAATCATACGTTTAACACGTTCGTTGTATTGACGAGAACAGTTTATAGACGATTTAATCATCAAAGTAGTGATGACGACACACCATATTTTTCAGACGAAGATAACGATTTAGAAAAAATAGAACCATTGCAATCGCAACCGTCAACCTCAAAAATGTCAGCATACGGTTCTTTTTCTATGTAATGAACATTTTTTCATAAAATAACTGTCAATAAACTGTTTCACTATACTCCTCTTTTTATTTAATATACATTATTTTTCCTGCATGTATTCCATACGGAAAAGGGTGTATGAAATGAACAATTACGAACTAAGTCACATGGATATAAAACTTATAGCAATTCTGTCAAAACATTAAAACACCAAGACTTGAAAGAGGAGAGGCACTTTCGATTTAAATTCCCAGAGGGCACTGCGTATGCTCTACTATACCTAATGCAGATAATAACACAGGAACAAGTGCTTTGAATAAACCTTCAACAAATACATTTCAGACGTTGTTTGTAGTTGTTGTCGTGAGTGTTTTTTCAGATACATGCAATGGAGAATCTTCATATATTCAAAACAAACTACCAATAAATTTATTCTATATCGGAAAACATTTAAAAAGCAGCATAGATTGTGGGATGGTTTATCATTTGGCAACGTTGCACGATTCTAATTTAAAGGAACGAGGCCATTGCGGCGAATATCCAGGGATGAAAGACATTCTTGCCGGCCGGCCGTCCTCTGTCCTTTCCTTATTTACTCCTCTGTGGTAGGTACAGGCAATATCAGCTAATTTGTAGCCACAAAAAAAGGGTTGTTGGCTGGAGCTTTATTATCAAATAACTAAAGAAATGTGATATAATTAAAGATTAGAATTAAGAAAAATTTACTAAGGTTTTTGATATGCTTGTTTAAGCTGGCTTCTCTGTCATTAGTATATGAGTTATTGTAAACAAATAAATATTAATTTTATTTCAAATGTACTTGTTAAGACGGTATGTTGAACTATGTATGTGCGTGCATTAACTGAAGCCTTACTTAGACATATTTGGATATCACGTTATAAATTACTCTATAGCCGGATATACAAAACGACTAATAGTCGCTGCTGCTAAGTTAATAATCTCAAATACCGCCAAGCTATCATGGATAGCAGGCGTGTGATGGCGTCAAATAAAACGTCGTTACATCTTGTACAATTGAGAACTACGGAGAATCTCAAGCGATTGCCTTGGATATTTCGAAGGCATCCGATAAAGTTTGGCATGACGGGATTGCTCAACAAATTGCCGTCCTTCGGACTGCCAGCCTCTCCCTGCAGCTGGCTTGCCAATTTCCTTAAGAACCGATCTCGGCACGTTGCAGTTGATGGACACATCTCAGGCACATTCACCACCAATGCGGGCGTACCTCAGGGCGCAAAACTTTCATCAACTTTGTTCCTCATCTATATTAATGACCTGCTGACCGAAACCAATAATCCTTTTTACAGTTATGCAGATGACAGAAAAATCTTTACCAGCGACTGAGACTTATCACCACAGACAGAAGCAGATTACCATAATTAATCAAGATCTGGAAAAAGTTCGAACTTGAGGCTACACAAATTGGGTCCAGTTCAATGCAGGTAAAGCCCAAGCAGCCACGTTTACCAAGAGAGCTAATACGGCGGACCCTGACATCATTATGGCAGGATCGACCATTCCTTCATCCTCGTCAATCGAACTGCTGGATGTCTCGGTCAACAGCAATATATCCTGGCATGACCACGTTGCTAACATCGCAAAATCAGCCTCGTAGAAGCTTGGCGCGCTATTTCGCAACAAAAAACTGCATACACCGCAGCAGCTGCTTTTGCTCTGCAAAGCGCAGATAAGACCATGCTTGAAATATTGCTCACACATCTTGGGTACCGCACCTAACCACACCCTAAAGCTGCTGGATTCCATTCAGAAGAGAGCTGTGCATCTGGTCGGCGACCCGGAGTTGACTCGGAATCAGGATAGTCTGGAACACCGCAGACATGTGGCCGAGGTGTCTCTGTTTTACAGATACTTTCACGGCAGATGTTCCCAGGATTTGGCCCGCCTCATCCCGCCCCCAGCAACGTCTGTCCGACAGTCATGACAGATGGCAAGAGCGGACCCGTTCGTCGTACAACTGGAAACAACCAGAACTCCAGAACATCGCTTTACAAGAACTCCTTTGTCTGGCGCACTGCATCACTATGGAACTCACTTCCAGGCCAACTGTTTCCTCCAAATTACAACCTACAGCTATTCAAGAACCGTGTCAATCAACATCTTCGCACAAACGCCGTTCATTGAGTGCCATAGGACCTCCCTTCAGAGCGTGTGCCACTGCCATAAAAAAACCAATTGGAAAATTCGTAGTATTATTGCTCTAAAAGGAGCAAAATTAACATTGTAGGACAGTGTGTGGTGAAAAGTTTGTCATTGATCATGTGCAGAAAGAGATTGGTCCAAAAAGGTCAACATAGTGGATAAAACATATTTAATGTGCCAGGAACATTCCAGTGTTGATTCCATGCACACCATTGAAAATAATATATATGGGTAATAAGGCCCTAATGGGTGAGTTACGAGGTAAAAATCAGGTATTGGAAGAAAATAACCACATTTCAAGAGAAATAATAGTGTTTTTGGAAGAAAATGTAATTTCTAAGTAAGGTCACCTCAAAATCGATTCGAGAAAATCAAGGCGAAAAATGTGCAGTTATCCACAAATTCTGATAAACGTCTGGTGGCTAATACTAAGCTTTTGCCCAGCCAAGTCACTGTACCAAACCAGTTATCGAATAGAGAAGATACCCTTCGACAAGTCAAGTCATACCAATACGCCAGTTTTCAAACAAAGAAGATATCCTAACCCAAACTTCGCAATAAGTACAATAACGAATCTGCTAAGTTGGGGTTTGAAACCTTCGGCAAAATGTACTAGAACAGAGTTTTATCCACAAAACAAATAAACGAGGGTTGGAAAACCCAAAGCAAGAAAAATAGAAGATAAGTGCAAACCCAAAAAATAGGCCAAACTGTATAGAAGGAAATCGAGAAAATATATCTACATTGAAGGTGGCTATTCCTTTAAACTAGGTATTTCTACTTATATGCAATCGACTACTCTAAATGCTGACTTCTGACCAAAGGATATCCATTAGGTAAATGTTTTAAACCTAAAGAAACTAGTGCCCAGAAACGTACCAAATTTTGAACAGGAAACCCTACAAAGAAAATAGACCCCTACTACTATAAGGAATAAAATGAATCAGTTAGAAGCTGCCATGGCAGATATAAATGATAAATAACACTAACATCGGAGGAAATGGATGTTTGAGGCTGATACAATTTTGTGGGTGATAATAGTAGAGAACAATTTTATCGTTATGGGTGATAATAGTAGAGTCTGATATTTTCATAATTTGTGTCTACTAATACGCCAGTTTGTAAACAAAGAAGATAACCTAACCCAAACTTCGCAATAAGAATACTTTGACAATAACGAATCTGCTGAGTTGGGATTTGAAACCTTCGGCAAACTTTACTAAGACAGAGTTTTATACACACTACTCTAAATCAAAACAAATAAACGAGGGTTGGAAAATTTCCCAAAGCACGGAAAATAGAAGGTGATTGATGCAAACCCAAAAAATAGGCCAAACTCTATAGAACTAAATCGAGAAAATATATCCACATTGAAGGTAGCTATTCCTATAAACTAGGTATTTCTACTGATATGCAATCGACTACTCTATATGCTGACTTCTGACCAAAGGATATCCATTAGGTAAATAATGTTTTAAACCTAAAGAAACTAGTGCCGAGAATCGTACTAAATTCTGAACTAGAAACCCCACAAAGAAAATAGACCTTCTCTACTTACTACAATGTGCGACCTATCAGGAATAAAATACATCAGTTAGAAGCTGATAATATTAACATAGGAGGAAATGGATGTTTGAGAGATATACAACTTTGTCATTGTGGGTGATAATAGTAGAGTTTGATATTTTCATAATTTCCGTCTACCAAGCTCCTCTTGCTAGCTTTGACAATTTCTTGGATGCGATGGAGGGTATGATTAGCCGAACGGGTCATTGCTGGAGGGTTGTGCTGGAGGGTAGCTTCAATGCGGCTCTTGAGGTGGGAGGTTGGAGCTCTGTGGATCTACTTGACCTCCTGAGGACTTATGGATTTCGGCAGCTCATAAACGGGCCTGCTCCTGGAGAAGCCTGCTTGGATAATGCTTTAGTACATTCCAATTTTGACTCCCTTTCAGCTGAAATAATGGACTTAAATATCTCGGATCATCTGGGAGAGCTTCTTTTCTTTGATGTTGCCGGGAAAGGTATCGAGGTGTCAAAAACGACATTTAGACCAATAAACACGAAGAGGGGCAGGCAGTGCTGAAAATTGTTCATGAGAATTCATTGATTGCCAACAAATTACTGCTGACATTGACTGAGGCAGCGCATATCTGCAGTCTTTTCCGCTAAAGACATATTCTACCTGATCCGACCAGCCAAATAAAGTAAATTGGTATAATGCAGAGTTGAAGGAAATGAGAGGGATGCTGAATTTTTTGAGTAATGCGTGCAAGAAGTATTTATCATAGAGTATTATAGTTTGCAAAGTATAGATAGCAATATGGAATGTCATAGTAAGTGCTAAGAGATCCGCAAATGATAGAGCCATAACTAACTCCAAAACTATGTTAATGTATGTTATGTATGTTATAGATACTCAAAGAAACAACAGCAAGAGAGCGTTATACTGTGATATTATTTCCGAAGAGTTTATTAATTTCTTCTCAAAAGTAGTAACTTATTAAAAAATCTGGCTAATAGCAACACAAAATGCTGCTCTTATCTTGAGCTAGCACATATAGATTATCCAGAAGTTAAGTTTAAAGAAATAACTTTTATAGATGTCAGCGATATAATTAATAACTTAAAGAATAAAGAAAAACTCGGATATTTATGGATTAACAGTTCCTATAATGAAGCATGTAAAAATATGATAATAATACCTCTTACTACTCATTAACCCGTGTATTAGGGAGAATATTTTCTTAATGTGGCAATGGTAACTCTAATCCTCAAAAAGAACAAAAATGTTATCAATAAGAACAGACCTATTGCTCTGCTGCCAATTATCTCAAAAATATTTGAACAAGCCTTGGAGAATCAAATTCTTAATTTTTAATATGAACTAGCCTTTTTTCCGCACATCAGTATAGCTTCAGGCAATCATGCAATCTTGGACCTCCTAGCCCTCAGCAAAGCGCTTGATTTCATGTCGCACGATATCATTTTATAAAAATCTGACCGACAAGGGCAGCATAAGGTTGATATTATTCATATCTGCAGGAACCATGGCAAGTAGTCAAAGCGAACGGTATTCTATTTCTTGGGGAAACACCCCAACCTATGTTTTAACCTATCATTTTTCACCGTATAGTTTGGTGATAACACCTTGTATGTTCGTAGTTTGATTGAGTAGTAATTCAAACCCAACTAAATTTATTTCACCCCTGGTAAACAGCAATTTGTGCATTTAAAGCATTGTAGTTCAGTTACTCCTTAGTCCGAACCTGGATTATCGATAGAATAGATTCCGTTATATGAATCGTTCGCTGGAAAGCAAGTTGTCACTCTTCGTCAATGTTGTGTAAACAACAATATGATAAATTAAGAAATAACATTTTTTCCCCTCTCAAATGCGATAACGGGCTCGGCCACGCCGTTCCCGGTTTTCTATCCGTTTCTAGAGAAATTAGATTTAGTGCCTTACAAACACTCAACCGTGAAGCATCGGTCCGTCATCGCTTTGCTTGAGTTTGGCGCCAAGAACATCATCTACCCAGTCGTAGCTCTGTTTGACGCCAAGATATTTAGTCGTTTTCTCATTTTGTTTGCACAGATATTTAGAAAATATCTGCTGTACTCTGTTCTCCTTGTCCAAGCTTGGATAAGGAACTCTTTTGGGCGTTTTGCATTTTCCCAAAATAGAAACGCGGTAGCGTCTCTCCTGTTGATGAAGGTTCAAGAAGTTAAAATGGCGTTTGGAAGTTTATAATTAGACAAATCTGTCCCTGCACTCAAATGTTCGAAGTCTTATATCTCTGGTTAGATTATGTTGAGAGAATTGCAAAAGAAGAAAAGTAACAAGGTATTTTGTGTGAACGGAAAACCAGTCAATTGGAATTTTGAAATCAACAAAGTTAGATTAAATTCAGTAAAGAGAGAAGCTCATGTTAGATTCAAATAATCAAGAAGTTTTGTTAGATATTAGATATTTACTCATAGTGAACCTAATGATAAGTATTTAGCTTTATATGTGAAAGGATGAATGCATGACAGTAGTTAGAAAAATCGTTTTATATATTGATCATAGTTGATATTTAGTTGGTATTTAATGCAAATTAAGTCTTGCATTATTAAAGTACGTAATACCTAAAATACATGTTTCAATTCACAACCTATGAATAAAACCCCCACCAACCTATGGTAATACAGTTCACTATTTAAAGTGGTTAATTATAAAGTTAATTACTACCCCCTCCTTTGTGGTCATAAATGATTTAAGAATTAATTGTTTATACCGACTACTATGTGTTCCCACTGAATTATGTGGAGGAGTCCCCCAAGGATCAGTCTTAGAACCAATACTATTCTTAATTTTTATTAATGATCTCCCACTAAGACAATGGTTGGGACACTATGTAGTCTTGCTGACGATGCCAATGTTTTGCAAGTGGTATTTCAAAATATATGGCTTTGCAAGATATGAATGACGAAAAGCGCATGGTGGAAGAATGGTTTCTGGCAAATAGACTCCTATTGCATTCTCACAAAACACAAAGCCTGATGTTTAGTCTGAGGCCTAGCGATTTCAGCAGTAATGTGACATCTGTGAAGTTTTAATGAGTCCGTTTGGATAGTAAACTGAATTGGACGTCCAAACAGACAGGGCATGTAAAAGGCTGAGTGGTAGTGCATATGTTTTACGTAGCTTGATGGGCCGTGTTTCCGAACAAACAATCAAAACAGTATATTATGCAGTCTTTCATACGGGTCATGTTGGCAGAGGGTAAATCATCCCATGCATGTAGGGCATTTGGACTCCAAAGACGAGTCGTTAGAAAAGACCGGTTAGGATGCAGAGAGGACTGCAGATGCGCTTATGTGGATCTGGGAATCCTCACTTTCCCCTCATGTACATCGTTAAGAGTGCCTTAATAATAAAAACAAATAGATGATCTGCAATTAGATGGGGACATGCATGATGATGACACAAGGACTAGGACAAAATTACTTTCTGCCCGTTGTAGGTTGGGAAAGCGTCAAAACAGGCCAGACCATCTTGCAATGACGCTGTTTAATAAATTGGGAATAACTGTAAAACAATTTCCGCAAAACTTTTTGAAGAGCGGGCATTTAAACAATAGTTTTTACAGTATTGAAGAATGCTTGAATCATAATTTTAGTAGGTTTTAATGTGTTCGTTGGTATACAGTTTATTGTGTTGTTTCTCTAATGTTTTCTTTTGCCTTTGATGTGTTTTAGTTCAGTTAGTTAGTGTAATTTTTATTTTACTTACAAGCTGACTGAACGTGTAAGCTTTTTAGTGATAACAT
>MU182328.1:311713-330935 GCA_016904865.1 Pissodes strobi
AGGTGGTATTTCTACAGAAATAGAACGCCGATTATTTTGAATACTGTGCACATAAAAATACCGGCTTCATACATACGCCAAGTTTCATAAGAGTTTTTATTAAAAAAGTTTTCAACTAAAGTTCGAATTTATAGTCTGCACAGTAAACAAGAAGAGAAGTGTAAATATTTTTGCCAGATGGTTCAGATAAAAATCGAAAATGTCAGGTGCAGGGCAATAACAATCATAACAAAAAGTTTTAAATGTTGGTTTTTAAGCTCGACTGTAGGTTCATAAAAACATATTGAGTTTTGTATAAATCCAGAAAAATCAACAAATGATGAAAGGATCCGACAATATATTATTTACTAGGTTTAGATCACCAGGACTTTGTTATTCTATTTCACTTATTTTAAAACTTTACAGTTTTATAAATATGGGCGAGGCAGAATCGCAAACGCGAGGGGAAGCTCCGCCAGTGTTGTCAAACTTTCTCAAGTATCCTTGGCTTTGAAGTTTTTTCTGCCACCTTCGGGTTGGATTAGCTTTTTAGCCAAGACGTATCAAATTTTACTTTCTTAAATCGTCCAAAGTAACAAAGGTGATCGTTCAAACTAACAAAGGTGAACCAGTGCAAAGCAATGCTCACCCTTGCATGCGAGAATAAGTAGATTTTTTGATGTTAAAAATTTTTCTTGATCTATAGAAAGGCTTCCAGTTAGCCTCACTAGGAATTAAATGCATCAAATGCTATATACTTGGATCCAGTTGTTTGCAATCCTTTTTAGGCCGTCGGGCCAACGTGTAGGTGATCTTCTTCTGTTACGTTTATCGATAGCATTTTTTCTGTTGTTTATCTTCTCACTCATGACAACATTTTATCATGATCTTAGTTTCAAAAAAGTTCATTTTCAGAACAACATTGGAGCATGCGCTCTCCAGCTAGTGGCGCATTTGTTTCCCAGATCGTTTGTTGTTAGGACTATATGTTCTGCGAAGCAAAGGTGATTAACTTGCTGAACATCTATAGTTATTTCTCTTGTATCCCAATCAGGCCTGTTGAAATCGTGTTTCAATGCTATTATAAATATCTTGAGGGAAATGATGTCCCCCTTCTCTCACCTTTCTTCAGATTTTTATGCAGTTGCTGTCCTCGTATAGTTTAATTGGCATGGTGGCATTTTTGTATATGTTGCAAATCAGTTTTAAGTATTTATAGTGTACACGGTAGCTACTAAGTGCGTCCATTATAGCTTTTAGTATGATGGTATCAAAAGCCTTACGGAAATCTAATATTTTGGGTTTTGGTATTCTAGGGTGCAGATTCATTTAATAAACTACAATTATTTCTTGAAACTTGACGTTTCGCTCTACATGGAGAGCTTTTTCAAAAGTTTAATGGCATTCTTCCTTGGTTTGCTTAAATATAGATATTTTAGAGGCAGACAGCTGTTGCTGTCTGCCTGCTTATGTAGATGTTCTAGAACATACATCGTTGATGAAATCGATGGAGTATTCTGTTGATAGGTGGAGTTGATTGTAGTTAGCTCGGTTCTGAGGCTGTTTTTGTGCTCCTGAATTTTAGTTCAAATTCGTTTATTTGTCTGCTCTATCTATGATTTTAGCAGTCCCGCAAGATATACCGCATACTCCTTGCTATTCTAATTTTACTTCGTCCTTTGGGTTTCCGAGTATTTGAGCTAAGTTTCCCTGTGGCATGAAAACTGGTTTGATCTGTAGTCTCCTCAGGATTCGACCGACCTTGCCTGTGGCTCCCGTAATATATGGAAGTATGGCTTTTGGCAGGTTATGTTCTTCGTTATTTTCTGGTTTTCGTTGTTTATTTTTTGTTTGACTATATTTCTAATATTGTTGCCACAGTAGCCACTTTGCTTGCTGGAAAATCCTCATGTATGGCGATCCTGTCTAGGGCCTGATGCATAGTAATCTTGTCTAGGGTGGCTTATCAATTGGTAAATAATTAAAAATAAAAACAAAAATGGGGCTCATATTTATTTTGAAATAGTTATTAGAAAAGGTTGTTCCTGGTAAGATCAATGGTCTATGTTGAAAACCTTTATTAAACATAATAAAAATACTTCCACAAAAAATATAATCCATAAAATTGATAATACTATAGACGTATACAAATTTATTCGAAGAATAAATTTGAGTTGCATATTAATAAAAATAATGTTTCTTTAAATATGGAAATAATTGATCTAATTTTGCTATGATTGACATTAGTAAAATGATAATTTCTCTTTATTATAGAAGGAACTGTTGTAAGTATTTAAAAATCAAGCAATTATTTTGTTCTTGAAATAACAGTATCAAAATTTTACTTAGGTACCTAATATTGTGAGACAGCTGGCGATAATTTCGAATCTACCATTTGGAATTGTATCGATTCAATACCAATTTATCAGAAACGTTATCCAGATGGATGGTGTATTGAATGCAAACTAATCATTTTAAAGGTTATTAATGTAAAATATTGATATTTCTATTTTATTTAATTTTAATTGCGTTACTTTTAACTAGTTACAACTGTCTTTATTTAATGAAAGGACTATTGGCTCTTAAGGTTTTGAAATTTAAATAAACAATAACCTTTGCAAAAAAATTGTCTTTTTCAATAATATCAAACTTAGAAAAATGATTTTCAGATTTAAAAAATATCTACTTTTATTAATGTGCAATTATTCAGATTTCTCCTTTTAGACAATTTGTATCCACTTACAGCATGAACAATTTGATGGCTACATATTGTTTTTTTGGATAAAAATGATAAGCAACTTTATCACCTAAATTTTGTACATGACCATAAAATCTTATTTGGAACAACGTTTTTTAATAACTTTTTCAAAATGAACAGCGTATAGATCTTTTTTGGCACTTCAAAACATATGCAAATTGAGAATTTAAATTTGATTGGAGATTCTTAGTCTTTAAGTAATAGAGAGTTTATTGCCGTAGATACATTTCTCAAACATCATTTAATAAAAAAGTGCGTACTATAGTGAATAAATATTATTATATTATACTGTAGTGAATAAATATTATTATATTATATTATAATATCAACACGACTCTAGTAATAAAGCACAATACCCTATTATTCTGTTTATCTTAAAAATACAATAAAAATAGCATTGTGGCAGTAAAATTTGTGGTGACAATGGGGGTAAATAGCAAAGAGCTTATCTGCTGACCTGATTTTGACGCTAAAGCTTGCTATGGAGTGTTATAGGGTGTTTTGCCAAAAGTGGAGTAATGTTTTTGATATTTTATCTGTCTTTCCGTTAAGCTTACGTTTTATTAGAACTGCCCTGCTCATCAATTAATATATTTTCTTGTCAATAGCACGGAAGGACATTAAATCGTCAATTGCAGCAGTTCCCAAAGCTTTTAACGATTTTTCACGTTCCACATCCATTCTACAACAATTAGTTTGAAACTGCTTCTCACTAATCATATTGCTCATGACTCTAATCAAACTGCAGCGGGCAAATTCTCGAGAGGATAATTTACAGGTATTTCCAATCGCTTGTAATTCATAGTCTTTACTGTGTGATACCGAACATACGATATTACAGACGATATTGGCAGGTTATGTTAAATGCTATATGGTCGCACTATTTTGCGATTTTGTAGCTAAATGATTCGATACTCTACGAGTTTGGAAAATTCCATGAACGCAAAAGATTGCAAACTCCTATCTTTGCATTAAAGTTTACGATTTTTTATTTAAATTTAACACATCATACTTAGGGTACACATACAACCATTTGTAGAGTCATGATAATCCTTGTGATAATCGAAATGAATGCAAGTAGAATCAAATAACTACAAAGCTGATCGATATAACAAAATTAAAACGACAACTAATAAAGCGAATACGAAAGTAGACAGAGCGCATTTTGATCAGATGATACTTACTTAAAAATAAGACCTCTAGGTATATTTCTAACTTTTTGACTGAAGCAAAAAAAACGGAATTTTAATAAAAAATACTATATTTATACAAATATAAAATATTAATCTATTCATAGATTTCGAAAAAATCTGCTCTGGCATTGCTGTAATGGAGTATCTAAAAGCGATCGTACCTGACGTTGGATCTCATTGCTTTAATTTAACAAAATAAAGGTTTTACCGCACAAAGAAAACTTTTTAATTATGTAGGAAAACTATTATATGAGAGATGTAAAAGTGCGGCTTTCTGATCTTCTAATAGAACTGCTTTACTTTTCACGTAATACTCAAAAGCTAAAATCTGAAAATCGACGTTCCAAGGATTAGAAATACATTTAGAAAACCTGCTCTGCATTTTGTTTAATGTTTTTTAATAAGACAGTAACGGGCCGTAAATGACGTACACTTAATTACCAATTAGGGCCAAATTTGTGTTAGATTTTACATATCATTCCGCTATCCAAATTATTATTATTTTTATTTACCATTCTACATAAATTTAATCTATCGTTCTCTTATGCAAATTTCATTCACCATCCTGTCAACCATGGATTGTAGGGTTTTCAGTATGACGTTTTGCTAAAATCGAATAAATTTCAAAAAAAGTCACTCAAGTATAGTATCACCATATATTGGCCATATTACGTTGTATATTAATATCTTCTCCAAGTAAATTTCGGGTAAAACCAGTAATTCGTATCCATGTCTTGTCAAAACGTTTCGGCTTTCTGTTTCATCAATATCCTTTTTGTATTAAGTGGGTCATGCATGTGCCTACCTTATCCAAAAGTAAGTATTTGATGTTAAGAAAGTCAGGAGCTTGAACTCTGATTTTGTTTCTAGAACCAGCTTGTCGACAATATCTTTGCGTGAGTGTAGCGAACTCTCATTTCCAGTGCATTTCATATTTTTTTCTTAGAGCAGCTAGCATTCCTTGGCTCGATTCTTAGACGGTTTGCCTTGACTTTCATTTGGTTATTTTAGCGTGTGGACACGTTTTTCGGTAAATATTATGTGATTTAGGCTTTTCTTTCTTCACTTTATTGGGATTTTTCATTTCCCTAAAAGAAGCCGGGTTAATTAAGGCTTTTAAAAGTGGAAAAGGGGATGAAATAAAAGCATGGTACATTTGCTTGTACAGTTAATATTTCTTTACCTTAATTGCTATTGCCTAGTGAAAGTTTACTGCGGACATACACCGCCATAAATGCCATTTATTTCGGTTTTCGTTGATTTTCTTTATTATAACATTCATTTTCTCTATTAATTATTAATTTTCTTTCGTTGAGGACTGACTGGATTGTCGTCTCTGGATTTCACATTTTGCCTTGCGCTATCGTCGTGTGTAAGCCGCCTTCCTTTGGTACCGTTTGTAGGAATGTATTACTCGAAACTGCTATATATATATATCGATCTGTGAGTTATAAATATTTGCTTCAGAGAGCGCTTCCCGTGTGTTAGTATTATAGATTACGGGTGTGGTAATGCTATTACTTATTGTTTACCGGTGTCACAGGACAACAAAGCTGAATAGGGGAAAATCAAAAACATGAGTGATTAGAATTCTCCTTCTCCTTGAGGTCATTAATTTGGAATTGTCCTGAACATTTGACTGGAGTTTTAGATTGTGCCTACCGCGAGTTGCGCAGAGCATCGGCTGCAACTTTCATGAGGTTGACAACACTACGGTATGTATTTTTACGTTTCCTAGACCGTGAACGCTACTGGTTGAGCTGACCAGTTAGGAAATGTAAGGCGAGTCAAATTACTCCGTTGCGTTCGCTAGACATAGGGCGCAATGCTAAATGTAGCCCAAATGTTAAGAATGTTGCAGAATTACCCATGTCTTTAGGGTCCAGCGAATTGCTTTCAACTGCCCTGGTAGTGCACTGGTCAAGGCCTGTGCCTGTGATATGGCGGCCCGGGTTCGATCCCCATCGGTGTTTTTTAATTTTTTTTTAGTATTATGTTTGTAAAAGGTTTTTTTTCTTCATTTTGGGAATGCCTTGGGTTAGTTTCGTGTAGTTTTTGTTGGTTGCGCCCCCGTAGCGAGCGTTACTTATTACCTACTCTCACGGTTTAGGAAACGTAAAAATGCCTACGGTCTGCGTTAGTCGGTGTATGAACTAATTAGGAGCATGTCTTAGTGATACATTGGGTAAATTAATTAAATAACTATTCTTCTTGTAGCCAGGACATTTATTTAAATTAGTTAGGATGTGTCGGATCAAAATATTGGCTGATTATTCCAGAAATTAACGGAATAAGTATGATCAGTCAGCATGTGGTTTGTAGACATAGACTGGATTAAATCTTGTGGAGTTTGCGCTTAGCTTGATCGTCATCATCTTGATCGCCAGTGAGTGGTCTTGTCAAAAACGTTTTGAAATACCAGACCAGCGTGAGGGATCTACTTGACCAATTCAGGTGTCTCGAGAAGTATATTTTCTTTGCCTTTGATTTATTGGTGGTTTAGTGCCTAGAGTCATTTCTTAAGGTGGATTTACAATGTCAATTATCAGGTGAGTTGCTTTTGGTTTTTTTAGTGTAGCCATTCTGTGATTTTTGTTCTCCACGTGGGCGATTGCTAATTTCCTTCTAATTTTCTTTGTAGATGTTCAACCCTATTATTTCTTGTTCACCTTTTGTCGATTTCGGCGTCAGCAAATTGTAAAAAAGCCCTTAACAGGTAAATGATTGAATTTTCTGATATTTTTTTGGTGTTTTGATTTATTTCCTCTTGCCTGTAAATGTTCCTTGCTTTGAGTTATAAGTAGAATCCTTGAATAAGTTGATACCTTCCCTCGACTGAAGAGCCCTTCGTGGTTGTTTTTTTTTCATTCTTTTGCAAAAATAATTTCAATATTATTAATTCAATAATAATCGAGTACTTCCGTTAACTTAAAACAAGTTTAAACTTTTTTGTAATTAATTGACTATTTTAATAACACTTTGTCGTAACATTGATGGCTACATATACACCACCCTTGACTTTGTTATTTTTAAAGACAGATAGGTAATTTTTTATCGACTTGTAGGTGATCATATTAATTTTTTTATTAGCAATAAAAATATTATACAGGCTGTCCCATAAGCAAACGCCAATAAAAAGTAACTTTTTTTAAATGGACTACCCTGTATATTAGTACATCTTTGGACTCTCTAGAGAAATTTAAACACATTTTGTGTATAATATCCTATACCTATCTTTAGCTGTTTACGAAATATTAGCAGTTGAAAGTCGTGCATTTTGAAACTTTGACAGGTTCTAAAATCTAAACCGCACGACATGAAAGAAAACGGTTTGCACATTCCGATCTTAGGTTTTCATAAGCTATCGAATGAAAGTAGCTATGAATTTAACCGGAGGTTTAAAAGTTACGGTTAATTTTATCCGCGGGTTAAATCCGAAGTTACGGTCATTCGATAGCTTATGAAAACCTAAAATAGGAATGTCCAAACCGTTTTAGAGCCTGTCAAAGTGTCAAAATGCCCGGAGTTGTCAATATTTCGTAAACAGCCAAAGATAGGTATAGGATATTATACACGAAATGTGTTTAGATTTATCTAGAGAGTCCAAAAATTTAGTAATATACAAGGTATTCAATCTATTTAAAAAGAAGTAACTTTATATTGGCGTTTGCTTATGGGACACCCTGTATAATATTTTCATTACTAATAAAAAAAATTAAGATGATTACCTACAAGTCGATAAAAAAAATAGCTCTCTATCTTTAAAAATAACAAAATTAAGGCGGGTGTCCATTTATAATGAATAACCCTGTATGTACATGATCATGTTTTGGGTAGATTAGTAACTGATTGTTTAACGTTCATGTTCAGTTGTATGATACTTTTTCATGGGAATTTCACTGTACAAACTTATCCTTTAAATTATATAGTTTTTGTTCTCAGAGACCTTGGGCTAGTAATAGATTTCCAGCAACTTATAAGCATTTATCATGCTCGGATCTCGGATCCTATATGGGGACCAGTTTAGTGGCACGTCCGTCGTCGCATACTGCAAGAGTTTTATATCCTAAAAGCTAATTTTGAGATATATTGCGGATGTACCCTCCGCAACTTCCTGCAGGTCACTTTTTGACAAATTTAAAATTGTAACTATGGCTTCTGTAGTTATATTCGAAGGGTGTTTGTATTTACAAATTCATAATATTAATCTCTCCTTGTTTACACTTCTGTAGTGTGGTCTTAAGCACATACCGTTTTTTTTATTTATTTAACGTTTTTTGTGCAATTATTTGCAAATTTTAGTTAAAACTATTTTGCATGATATACACTTCTCCAATAAATTAACGCACCACCAAAATATAACCAAAACTTTAAAGTACATTTTTGTCCAAACTACTTACCCGATTTGAACGATTTTTTTTTGAATGACGGGTTGACTCTTCCAAAAAGTTAGTGTACTACTGTATTTGCATAAAAACATATTTTTCTATAAATACAGGGTGTTGCTATGATAACAAGTTTTTTTCATAAAATTTGTTACACCCTGTGGAGTTCAACAGTTACAATATCAACTTAAAATTAAAATCAAAATGTAGCTTTATCTTTTTGGAATATTTTGTTTTTTGATTTACTCTATTATCTTGGTCACAACAAGAGAAACACAATTTTATAACATAACATGTTTTTATTAATTTAAATTTGCATTATTCGCACTAAAGTGAGCAGGCTATGAAAAAACATAAGTTATAGTAAATTGTCATTAGCACGATACACATATAACGGTATGCTCTTGCGCAGGCAGAACCTCCCACACAGAAACGTGTGACGTCACCCGGGAACGACGCTTTCGATTCTGCTATGTAAGCGTGTATAGAACATATGTTTTGAAATGCAATATTCGCAGTTTTGGGGGATTTTAAAGGACATTTTCGATAATAGGTACGTTCCTAATTATACGTGTACGTGTGTTAACTAAAGAATAAAAGCATTTTCATTCCATATTTATATTACTAATTATAATTGATAGTTTTACTCTAGAAAATAATTTAAATATATAAATGGTTATTTAAGTATTATTTCAATATTTGAGAACTAAGTAAAAAAGTCGGGATGAGATTGGTTGATGTGATGTTTATACTTGATGCATAGAATCGAGGGGCACGCGGTCATGATAGTATCGTTTTATAGTTCATTCCTTCATAAATTAATTTTTTCTTAATTTAAAAAAATTAGGTAAATTCAAATATTCTGTACGCCACTGAAGTAGATCAGCTGAGCAAAGTTCTTTTTGATTCTAATATCTTAGCCCATAACATATCCAAAAATAATAAAAAAAATCCCTTGCAAATAAAAAGTCATTAGGCATTAAAAAATTATTCAGTTTAATTTAGCCCAAAAGATATAGTTTTACCAAACTTAAAGTACAATTTTAATTTTCTTTGTATTGACCTCATTATTTAATAGTCAATATTCTGTACCCTTTCAAATATTTTTTGCCCATTTTTACATATTTATTTCATTTCCACTGAAGTAGACTCGGTTTGCAAAGTACTTCTTTTCCCAATACCTTAAGCCATAACATATCCAAACATTTTTGAAAATAAGAGTTATTTTTTACATAATAATTTTTTAACATTCCATTAAAAATATTTCAGTGCTTTGTTTTTTTCAATAAACTAGCAAAACAAATGAGTTCTTTTTTATTTTACATTTTCAAGAAATTTCAAGATTTTGTTGGCTTCTTTCCAAGAAATCTTGGACTTGAGATCTAATTTCTTGTCTTGTCTTGAAAAACAAGGATCATTTCTTGTCATGATCTTGTCTTGAAATCAAGAGAAGATCAAGACAAAATCAAGAAGTTGTCAAGGAAATGACGACCCCTACATATCGTACCGGATTTGGTTAAAATGTAGTTTATTTAAATATACCATTTTTTAAATATAATACTAATTAACAAAACGGGAAGGCCTAAATGAAAAAAAAAATATACTCTTCATAAAAGTTTCGCTTATGTCTTGACAAGGTAATAGAACAAATCCCAAATTTTTTGCTTGTAAGCTAACAAACATATCACAATAAAATCATATACATATCGTAACGGATTTCGTTAAAAAGTAGTTTTTTAAAATATACCACTCAATTAACAAAAAGAAAAGGCCCAAATGATAAAAAATATTCTTCATAAAACTGTATTAGAAACTTAACCTTAAAAAAAACCCACGGGGTTCGAACACAGGCCGCGCCGCTCCGCCGATAGAGACCTAACCACCTAGACCACTCGGCCACGAGAGCTGTTAGCACAGAACGATTGCATCGCGAAGACATGGCGCGATTAGGTGCGCAAATCAATGAGCTTTAGCGCTACAGAACCTAACCGATTTTAGCACCCTGGTACCATCGTATGTGAGCATGTGTAAATATTCCTCCCGGCGCGCGTTAAGAAGTTTCACTTCAATCACACTTCAATAATACATGTTGCTTTATTTTTTTTACTTATTTAAAATTTGGCAACTATTTTTTAACCACATAGTGTCTGGCTGGACCGTGAACCGTGACTTGATCGTCGTATATCTAAAAAGAATGTTTAAAGAACGGAACTAAGGCACAGCAGCACCCGAATTTCGAATTAGCGGCAGCTAAAATCACGGTACGGTACGTGAAATTAGGATCCATCTCTAGCCATAGGATCTCCCTTTAGAGTGTGTGCCACTGCCATAAAAAACATGTAAATCGTGGAAATATGTAAATAAAAATAATAAATAATAAAGTAAAGCCTTAATAATTAAAGATACTCACCATCTGTTATGTTAATTCCATCTTCTCTTCGACAAGCACGAATCCACTGATTTGCTAACTCATGTTTAGGAAAACGAAAATATTTAATATTACTCCCTTTGGTGGTCCTATTATTGTTCTTACCAGTAACCACAGCACAGTTCGGCATAATTATACTATACGTTTTAAATTTAAATAACCCTATATCTTATATAAACACAAAACAAATCTAAAAATTCACTTAACTAAATAAACTATGACAGCGTCAATAGGAACATTTTTTCCCGGGTGACGTAGATGCGCGGGTGAGTCAAAAACGAGTCTAGAAATCAGCATACCGTTATATGTGTATCGTGGTCATTAGCTAAATACAGGTGTCAAAACGCATTTCATAGAAGTGTATTTTCAGTGTTAGTCCTTACGTTTTTTCTTTGCAAAAACCTTAATTTTAATTAATATGCAACGTGAAACACGAAATCTTACTCGCGAAGAATGTGCTCAAGCATTAATATTGTTGGAGGAAGGCTGGAATTACCGAAGAATTGGTAGACGATTTAATGTATGTCATACAACCGTTTCGCGAGTTATACAAAGATTTAGAGACACTGGAAGCCATGGTCGCAGACCGGGACAAGGAAGGAATCGAATAACAACCCCTATTCAGGAGCGGTTTTTAAGACTAGCAGCATTAAGACAACGTTTTGTAACAGTCCGGACCCTTCAAACCCAGCTTCGAGATGCTAATGGTTTACAAATTTGTGGTGAAACAGTTCGTCAGAAACTAAGAGAACACAATTTGAGAGCTAGAATTGCTGCTTGGAGGCCAGCGCTAACTAGAGATCATCGAAGAGCCAGGCTGAATTTTGCCAGGGAACATCGTAACTGGTTAGAACCTGAATGGCAACAGGTATTATTTACGGATGAGTCAAGATTTTGTTTGTACAATAAGGACAGGCGCATGCGTGTATATCGACGCCCTAACGAACGATATGCTCAGTGTAATTTTTCAAATACCACATTATTGGGAGGAAGATCTGTGATGGTCTGGGGAGGTATTTTTTGACTGGTCGCACAGCACTTGTGGTCATAAATAATGGAAGCCTTACAGCTAAAAGGTACACATTGGAGGTTTTAGACCAACATGTAATTCCATTCGCGCCATATGTAGGGCATGGATTTTTGTTGATGCAAGATAATGCCAGGCCTCATGTTGCTGGAGTTGTGCGGAATTATCTAGAGGAAGTTGGCATTGATACCATGGCATAGCCAGCTCAAAGCCCGGATATTAATCCCATAGAAAATCTCTGGGACACTCTTGGGAGGAGGGAGGTTACAAGAGGAATGGAACTTGAACACTTTGGAAGACGTGGGGAGGCGACTGATTGAAATATGGGAAGAACTTGACCAAAATGATATACGCTCGCTTATTTTAAGTATGAGCCGTAGTTGCCAAGCAGTTATTCGTGCCAGAGGCGGAAATACTCGCTACTGACATTTTTTTTTACATTTTGTTTCTTTGTTCCATTTGGATAATAAATTTTAATTATAACATGTTATGCTATAAAATTGTGTTTCTCTTGTTGTGACCAAGATAATAGAGTAAATCAAAAAACAAAATGTTCCAAAAGGATAAAGCTACATTTTGATTTTAATTTTAAGTTGATATTGTAACTGTTGAACTCCACAGGATGTTACAAATTTTATGAAAAAAACTTGTTATCATTGCAACACCCTGTATTTATAGAAAAATAAGTTTTTATGCAAATACAGTAGAACACTAACTTTCTGGAAGAGTCAACCTGTCATGCAAAAAAAATAATTCAAATCGAGCAAGCAGTTTGGACAAAAATTTACTTTAAACTTTTGGTTATTTTTTGGTGGTGCGTTAATTTATTGGAGCAGTGTATTAACAAGATTTGAAATCTGAAAACATCATGTAAAAGCCTTTAAAATGTACAACTGTGTATTTTATATCAGATTTAGTTACATAAAAAATCATAGATATGATCTGTAAAATTTTCAGTATTTTAGAAATTAAGTGCAGATTTACAGGCGTCATATATCAAAATAATAATAATAACAACGGCGTCGCGTCCTAGTTTGGTCTGTTCTTGTATATCATCTCGTATCCTATGCCTGGTGGGTGATCCCTTACTTTTGTTTCATTGACACTCAGTATATCTGGCGTTGTCCTGGCGACCAGTTCTCTGATCTGGCTGATTTTGCCCCTTATTCCATTGATGTTGATGTGTAGAATCTTCAGTGGTTTCCCACTCGTTGGTAGCTGCTTGTAGTCTTGCCTTCAGTGTCCGGATGTTTTGGATTAGCTCTTTTATGTTGAAGAGCTTGTTGAAGTCTTCAATCTCCCTGAAGAGCATCTTGAAGTCGTCCTGTCTGGTGCTGCTCGGCGGTGGTGGTCCTACCGGGCTCCTGGGGGTGATGGCTTCGACGGCGATGGCGTCCACGTCTGGGGCAGCTTGGCGCGGGGGAAGGGCGTGAAACGCTTGCTATTATTGTTGGCCGCGCATCGCTTGGCTATATTGGATTCCTTCTCTTCTTAGGCTTGGTCGTGTGATAACTCGTTATTGCAATGGCACGTTAAAAGCCTTTAAAATATACAACTTTATATCTTATATCACTTTTAGTTACAAGTATTTAGTAGTGACGACTATATTCGCAATATTTTAAAAGTAGCATATTTATATAAGGCCACATAACACTCGTCTAAGCCATAATATTATGCAAAGTGCAAAGTGGGCAGATATTTATAACCATAGTTAAGTATGCAGATATTTATAAAGTTAACTTCACGGTTGCTTGACTCAAATTTGCTTTCCCAAGCTTCCAGCGAACTTGAGTTCTTGGCAAACTTCGTTTATCTCAAAAGCGAAATTCGGCACTGCTAATATTAGTTGAGAGCACGTAGTGTGGCCTTAGGCAATCAATTTGTTAATGAGTTATAGCAAATATAAAAAAGTGTATCAAAAGGCACTCACGATGTTTGGATAAAAATAAATATGCTCGATTAATTAATAATATGTCTAATCCGAATTAAGAATGTTGTTTTGTAACATATAGAGCGCTACAAATTTCTGGCCTAACCAGTATAAAGTAGGAACAACAACCCAACATAACTATTATAATATTTTTAAGCAGCTCCGTTCTCTTTAAATAAAAGCTGGAAAATAATGTCTTACAATTTCGCACTTCAACCCCTTTTAGCTCCTCATCTCAGCAAAATCGGGATTTACGAAAGCTGTTTTTGAGGATTGGGGTTATAGTCTTTATGAGACAAATTTTAATTTTTAAGATTTTATTTCAGTCATTTTCATTTCAAAAGGCTTACGGACATCAAAATAATTATATTTGGATGTCTTAAAGAAAATTTAACATAAATAAAGTAACCAAAATAAAATATTACCCTCCGTTAAATCTTATAACGTCACAAATCCCTGTCACAGTGGTAGATAATGTCAAATTTGGCTTTCATTTTAAGATCGTGCACGAGAAGACATTAAAGAAAAAACAACATTTTCTCCACGTGCCGATAGCATTACAAAATCGTTTGCACTCCTTTCTCGCATTCAGATAAAAATATTGCTTTTCAATTTTATTAAACTTCTATGAAAACGATTCGTTTATATATCTCCTTAGAATTTCATGTAAAGAAACTTTTTATTGTGTTAAATTGTTGTGGATCCAGTTTTTCAATTTTGATGATGTGAAAATATTAAATGGAAGTTACAACAGTTTTTTTTAATCTGTGATAAAAATCGTCTGTTTTAAGTCAAGCAAAGTTCTAAAAATTCATATCTGTAATAAAACAACAAATATTTCTAGGGATGGCTTCCTCTCAGATTAATAAAAGTGTTGTACTTTCTATACAATTGTTTTCAGAATATAAACATAGAAAACTGGATGTACAAGAACTCTAGAACCAATTTTCATGTTTATATTTTAAAAACATTGTATAGAAAGAACAAGAGTTTTATTAATCTGAGATGCAATCTTTTGAATTATTTGTTGTTTTATTGCAGTTATGAATTTTTAGGATTTTCCTCAAAGCAAAATATTTGAAGTTACATTGTTGGAGATACAGGTTTTAAATTATTGTGATCTGAAAATTTAAAATAAATGGTTCTACTGTTTAATTAAACTACGATTAAAAACCGTCCCTTGACTTTATTATTTTTTTCTTAGATACGATACTCTTAGGAAAATATGTAAATAATAATGTCTTGCCAGGCTCTTTGTTCAGATTAGATAAAACTGAGAATGAATAAATTTAAAAGAAAAGAGTTAAGTTTAACTAAGAAAATTTGTAATATTAATGTTGCGTATGCCAGAACGAACTGTCTTCGAAGCATGCGAATTATCCTTTAACTCAAATGCCTTAGAGTAGAGGGGGATATTTATTTAAAAGCCCCCCAAGAGAGCACAAGTCAGATAATCCTCAAGTTGTATTACTTAGTTCAATATTTTTTTTATTTATTATCCTTTATTGCCAACAATAGTCAAAATAATAAAACAGTAATAATTCATAATGAAACAAAATAGTAAAACAATAATAAATCATAAGATAGAATAAAATGATAAGGCTCCTGAATAAAACAGCTAATGTACAATATTTTAAAATTATAATAATAGCTGACTACATTAAATTACAAGACATTCAAAACATAAGTAGACTAATAAGCTGATCCACTTAATTATTATTATGTCAGTCTAAAAGAATAATAGCAATTAGACTGGCCGCTTTTCTAAATGCTTTAATGGACGAGATGTCCTTAACCTCTGGTGGCAGCCGCTGGTAGGCATAAATGGTCATGTAATGTGGGCCCCTCTCATAGAATTATGGCATGCGAGGAGGTATCCTAAGGTCATCACGACCTCGAGTGATTATTTCCATACCTCCAGCATACAAGTTATGATTTCTCATAAAAAGATCGGGATTATTTTACACTAACATGACCAATGAGAGAAAATACAGGGAAGGAGTTGTCATTATATATCAAGATCAGAAAAGAGCTCTAAGCACGATGCTCTGGGATGCCTGCCCATCATGCAACGCACAATCCTCTTCTGACTTATACATATTTTAGGTGCATCCTTTGACGAGCCCCAGAAGCAGATCCCATAACTTATAATTGATTGCA
The DNA here is from genome assembly GCA_016904865.1 of Pissodes strobi. NCBI lineage: Eukaryota > Metazoa > Arthropoda > Insecta > Coleoptera > Curculionidae > Pissodes > Pissodes strobi. Next base: position 327,574 of record MU182328.1, read on the forward strand.
CATGAGCAAACTAGTACACACGTAAACCCCTCAGAGACACTAAATCCTTGACCCTGCAAATCAATCCACAGACACTAACCAACCTTGAGTTCAACGTGCTAATGTGACCCTCCCAACTCAGGCTCGAATCCATGGTTACCCCTAGAAATCGCACCGAATCAGCTGTGAGCACAGATTTGTTTTCAAATTTGACAAGTAAGGATTCAGGATTATAATTGGTTTTTGAAAAGACAAGAAGATTGGTCTTATTAACATTTAATTTAAGGGAATTTTGAATACACCACTGGGACATGCATATTGCATTTGAGACGCAAGCAGATAGGGATGCGGTGGACTGGCCCGCGAGCAAGACAGATGTGTCATCTGCATATTGGCAAACCATGCCCTCATTAAATCCATGCAAATCGTTGACGGAAATGATAAAAGAAGCGGCCCTAAACTGGAACCCTGCTGTACACCCTGTTCCAATTTAACCTCCTCTGAATAGAAGTTTTTCCCATCTTTAGTGATACAAACTGTTTGTGTTCTATCTTTCAGATACGATCTTATTAGGTCAGCACAAACACATCTAAAACCATATTTGGCCAGCTTCTCAAGTAAAAGATTGTGATCAATGGTGTCGAATATCTTTGAGAGGTCAAAAAACAAACCCGCATATGATTATGATTACCAATAATCAGGAACACCAAGAAATTATATTGAATTTTCATATTTGAGTTTATTATTGAAGGAATACAACTCCAAATTTAGTATGAAATACCATATAATTAGCTTTTTTGGTATTTAGAAAGAGTCCGTTAAGAGTAAACGATTCATTTAAATCTTGTAATAATCTATTAGCCTTAATTTCCAGAGTATAGTGACTTCCTCTGACGATACCTGACGTGTCATCAGCATACATTATTAAGCTGCTATATACTAGGTATAAGGGTAAAGGATTAACAAACAGAAGAAACAAGACAGGATCCAAGACAGAGCTCTGCGGAATACCCATCTGGACATCAAGATTATTTGATCGGGCATCGCCCGATGATTCCTCAGTACCTCTTATCTCAACATACGACTTATCTACCATATGACTCCATTCTGTAAAGAACAACATTATGTCCGATACAGTCGACGGTCCTGCTAAGATCACAAAAAATCCCAACAGGGTGCTCGCCCTCCTCAAGACTCTATAATCTCTGTGGGATACAAATCCATGTTGTCGTGTTCTAATTTTGAGCTAGATAGGATAGCAACCTGTCAAGAATTGCATATCCAAAGATCTTAGAAAAACATATGTTCAGAGCTTCGGTACAGCGATTAGTAAAAAGTATTACTCATATAAAGTGTATACCGTACCGAAACTTCTTGAGGATGGCTACGATAGGAGATTACAATTCTGTGAAGAAATTATGGCAAGATGTGATGAAAACAACATATTTCCTCAAAATATTATCTTCTCCGATGAGGCTACATGTCTTTTAAGGAATGGTCAATATACATAATAATCGATTCTGATCTGATCGATCAAAATCCACAGTGGATACGTTAGGGGCATATACAACATCCCCAAAAAGTCAATGTGTGAGCTGGCATACTAAATAACAGAAGTTTAAGACCATATTTATTTAACGAAATTCTTACTGCTGAGAGTTACTTAAATTTCCTATCATTTGATTTCATACCTGCAATAGCAGTTATGTTTCCTAATGAGACTGATCCAGGTATTCCCCATGAAAGAATATGGTTTCAACAGGATGGCGCACCACCGCATTTTGGTATAAATGTTCGAAGCAACTTGGGCGAAATTTTTCCAAATCAGTGGATACGTCGACAGGGTCCAATTGATTGACCACCAAGGTCTCCGGATCCTACGCTATTGGATTTCTTTCTATGGAAGTATGTGAAGGGGAGAATGTATAAAATAGACCAAACAGCATTGATCTAAAAGATACAATAAGGATGGAGGTTACTAATTTACCAGCCGAAAGTATTCGAAGTGTGACTGATAGTATTTACCACAGACTCGGACGACTCGGTGTCTATTAAGTAAAAGGTGGAGGTCACTTTCAGCATTTGTTACATTAAGTCGAATCAGGTTGAATTCTAAGGATCTACTTCAAATAGATCATTTTAATTAAAACACTTATGTGGATTAGTTTTGCTGTGACGACCCCTAATTTGTTGGCAATATCGGATTCAGATTTAGAAAGCCTTCTCATAGAGCCTCCACATAACCTAAGTTGCCATTTGAAAAAAAGTTGTGGTAGCTATGGTAGATCAAGGGGTTGCAGGGAGGAAGCTGAAAATTTTACAGAAAGACGAACAAGAATATAATCTAATTCCCGTGTTTCAGCGTTTCTCTAAAACGTAACTCTTACAGAAGGTATGAATTTTGTGCGTTTCTTTTAAACAACCCTGTATAGTTGAAGGCGATTTTAATATTGCAAGTTATGATAACAGATTATCCACTAATGGAATTTTGGTACACTTTAGGAGTTTTTAGCATATAATAACCTGTAACAACTAAACAATGTCAGAAATGCAAATAGAGACATGTTCTAATTTGTTGTAAGCTCTATAGAAAATATTTTTGTTGAACTTGATGGCGACCCGTTGCTCTTGGTGGATCCTCATCCTAAATACGATCAAATTTAACTACAGGCAAGCCAATTTCTTGCACATGGTTAGTAATTTAGGGAATCTTATTGGAAATTCTTGGGAATTGCTAAAGATGCTGATTCGAACTATTTAGTCATTGTACTTCTAAAACTAAGCGAATTAAGCTTAAATAAAAATATTTCATCAGATTTAGGAACATAAAACTAATATTTTGTAAATATAAATATAATTTTATTAGACGAGATATCAAATCCGAAATTAATTCGGCACACAGTATTGAGCAATCTTTGAAATGTAATCCAAAATATATTTGGACACACCTTAAAATTGAAAGAGCCTAGCGATGTTAATGATAAGATGTCTGGTGAAAGGGAAATTTTCAGGCACACGCATAGTGTAGTTGGGGGATGTGCTTCTTTCTTCCGTTCTACATTTATAGATGATGGTGGTTCCTGTCACTACACTGGTCAAGAGTGCAAATACTTCACCATGGATGAAGAAAAAATGCTATAAATATGATCAAAGGTAATAGGACTATGGGCCCTGACGTTTTTTTTTTTATGGCAGTGGCACACACACTAAAGGGAGATCCTATGGCGCTCGACGAGCGTGTGTGTGCGATGTTGATTGACACGGTTCTTGAATAGTTGTAGGTTATAATTAGGGGGAAACAGATGTCCTGGGAGTGATGCAATGCGCCAGACAAAGGAATTCTTGTACTCCTGGGTATACTTGTAGAGATTATCTTTCAGAAC
>MU182328.1:348303-374094 GCA_016904865.1 Pissodes strobi
TCATTCTGCCACGAGACTACCGACTCACTGGGACACTTCTCGGCAAAAATTTGCACATCCATGATCTCTCTCGCCTTGCTCCGCCTTCAATCAATCAATTCGCTCCTCGTGTTCAGTCTACACCCATCTCGCTCTCATCATACAACCCGTTCAACGTTGTCACTGGGAGGGAAGTATTGTGGCGTATTTCATCCACCGACTCACAGGTGGCAGCACCAACCAATAATCAGCCAACATCTCACCGCAGACTCACGAGCCTTCTCGCTTCAAATAATAGTTCCAAATATGAACAAGCCATACCCCGGGATATAAGGCAGAGTCTACCTACGCATTACTGACGAGTCCAATAGGTAGACCCGGGACGAAACGCAAAAATGGTGCAACACTGCGCCAAATTGGTGACTCCGACGTGATATGAACACGCACGAGCACAAGGCTGCAACTGGGATCGCCTTTCCCTTTCTGCCAAGAGACTACCGACTCACTGGTACACTTCTCGGCAACATTCGCACATTTCTCATTCTGCCACGAGACTACCGACTCACTGGTACACTTCTCGGCAACATTTGCACATTTCTCATTCTGCCACGAGACTACCGACTCACTGGAATACTCTCGGCAAAACATTTGCACATCCATCATCTCTCTCGCCTTGCTCCGCCTTCAATCAATCAATTCGCCCCTCGTTTCCAGTCTACACCCATATCTCTCTCTCATCATAAAGCCGTTCAACGTGGTCACTGGGAGGGAAGCATTGTGGCGGATTTCATCCACCGACTCACAGGTGGCAGCACCAACCAATAATCAGCCAACATCTCACCGCAGACTCTCGATATAGTTGCAATCATCGACTCATTATTTAAATAAAACATTTCGGCAAAACGAACGCATAGGGATCCATGATGAATTTGACATATGTGCTTTAAACAACTACTACAGCGCCACATACGCCTTTTTAAATCAGTCAGTTATATTGGCCATGCTGTTTTAGGTGTTCTTCATCAAAATCCTCCATGTCAAACTAATGTGTTATTTGAATAATTTCTATATGTGTAATTCCTAGACTGACCTTGAAATTGTCTGGTCACGTACCCGAATCTAAAGACCATGGACAATACGTTCTGACCCTCGAGTGGCCGTAAGTACCCGAAGGGTTTACAGAGCAGGTGCAAATATTCACCAGTTAGCAGTTGTAAAGGAACAGTTTGGTTACCTATTTAATTACTTCTTTCGTGTTAATTGTCATTTTAATTAGTGTTTCTACTACTATCATTTTGATTGAGCATAAACGTTGCCGTTGCGATCCTGTGTCAATAAACCTAATAATTTCCATTACATAATAATATGTGATGAAGTGACCTTGAAAGCTCAATGTTCACCTGTAAGAAAAGCTTACAAGTTATATTTTGGTTGCAAAGTTTGAGATTAACATAAAACTTGGCAGTTTTCTGGTAAAAGTAAACATGAAATTGAATATCCGAATATTCCCTCGACCATTAGACCTATGCCTCATGATGCTTCACGCATACCTGTCCCCAAGTCTTCAGAAAAATACAAAATAGTCTTGGAACGAACTAGTAGTAACAGCAGCAGCCTCATTGATATCTGAAGAAGAACTCAACGATCTTGTTCGTGATCTGGATCTTTCCAAAAACAAAAGCATAGCTCCTTGGTATCTCGCCTAGAGCAATGGAATCTCCTACAAGAAGGGGTGGACATTTCTACGTATCGGAAGAGGGAATCTAAGCTGCAATGGAAAATGACTTGGTTTACTGTCACGAACTTGGCCTTTCGTACATACCTACAGAGTGCCGACAAGTCTTAAGGCAGTTTTTTGTTTAATGAAAATCAATAACCATCCCTTTCTGTGGGTCATGTTGTAAATATGAAAGAAACATACAAGATCATGCATATATTACTTCAAAGCATTAAGTACCAAGATCATGAATGGAATATTTGTGCCGACTTAAAAGCTGTTGCATTACTTGTAGCTTACATAAAATATTGCTGTTTTTTATGTGAACGGGACAGCAGAGCCAGAAACATGAAAACATTGTGGTCGGTCTGAAATACGTCCCTAATGAACCCTCAGTTGAGAAGCAGAAAATCAATTTACCTTCTCCGCACATGAAACTAGGTCTTATAAAACATTTTTAAGCCCTGAAAGAGAAATTATCACGTATAAGGCAAAGCTTTTAAAGAAGGCATGCTCGTTGGTCCACAAACACGAGAACTTTTGAAGGACAATAATGTTAAAGCCACAATTTTAAAAAAGAGAATAGCGCGTGGACTACCTTCAAAAATGCATGTAGCAACTTCCTAGGAAATAAGAAATCGAAAATAATACAGAACTAGTTGAAACACTTATCCAATCTTATACGGAATTAGTTTGTAACACGTCACTTAAGCTACATTTTCTTTACTCGAATTTAGATTCTTTATTGAAACCTTAGGTGCAGTTTCAGATGAATAGGGATAAAGTTTTCAGCAGAAAATTGTTCAAATAGTTGGAGTCTCAAACATTAAATCGACCCCAGCGAATACAAACGAAAAAGACAACAAATAATTTTTTTGATTATATCTTCTTCTTGTAAGTCTAAAATAAGTTATCTTTTGTACAAATATTAGTTTCTATTCATTTCGTAAAATTCTATATATTTTTCATGGTTTGGTTTTTTCTCTTCTTTAAAAAATTATGGGCGATAGGTAAAAACAGAGGTCGTATTTGAAATCAGCTAAAATAGACCTTAAAAAGCCAACAAAATATCAGGTAGGGTCAAAAAGTTTTAAAATGCAGAACAATGAGCCACTTCGTCTATGTAGAGGCCGAATTTTTGTTTTTCTACCTTGCTGAGGTTTTTAATAATTAATACACGTTTTAATTATAATTATTACTAATGCAAATCTCCAACGCATTTATTTCCAGAAGAAGCTACCACTTTCATATGGAGTAGCACCGGGTTGGCCGGGCCACAATAATACAGAGGCCCCAATGAACTAGTTGAATGTTAATATTATCATAGCATTTAACTTCCAAAATTAAATCTTCGTCATTTTTTACCCTCGAAACATTGGAAACTGTTGTACTGCATTTCGAAAAACTGTTATTTCGAAAATAATAATTTGTTTAAAAAATGTTTCTCCCGAGAAATTGATTTCGAAAAGTAACACCAAATTAACCCAGATTTATTGTTAAATTAAAAGCTACCTTTTTGCTTTTTTTTGATAATGGTTGCTATATATATAATGTGTGTATGTGTCCCTGCGTTTTTGTTATTCCTCTCTTGTATGTACTGCTTATAGGCTGATCATTATATAATTATTAAGGGTAACTGGAAAATATTTACTAAAGGGGGTAAATATAAGCAAAAAATCTGAAAATTATCTATTGGACATAATATATTAATAAATGTTTTTCAGTTTCTAAAGTACGGTTGGAAAGAAAACAAGTAATGAATAAATTCCATAACGACAAAGAACTTTCATAGTATTAGGTATGGGATCGTAATTGCCAGTATCATGAGACAACATGAGAGATTATTTATGGTCTTCAAAAATGAATTGACAACCAGAAATGATGAACCCTCGTACAGTTTTCAAGTCGTTTGGAACAAACATATAGAGTGATCATAATTTTTTATAAATCTCGTAGCATTTGAAATATATATTTTATTTTATTATTGAAAGTATTTTATTAATAACTGCTAATTCAGGAAGGAAGAGAAAACGACGCGGTCTCAGTATTACCCTCTTGTGTCTACGTATATACAGGGTGTCTTTAAAAGGTCCGTACAAAATCTCACCTACATATTCCTCAGGTCAAAATAAGCATATTTAAAGCAACTTATCTTTGTCCGAAATTGCTCCGTTTCCAAGATACAAGGGTTAAAGTTAAAAAATTGGTATCCCCGGGGGTTTTTTGGGATGCGAAACCCGAATATGGACACTTTTTCACTGTGGCCGTTAGAGGACGCTTGACACTTACCTTCTGATAGTTTAAAATGGCCATAAGTTTTTCTCAGTGTAGTTTCATTATTTTTTTTAAGAAAATAGTTTTCTGAACATTTTTAGGCAAAAAAGCTACTTTTGTTAATATCCGCTAAAGTAAGCCGTACTTTCTATATTTGCTTAAATAGTCATCCCTCAGGACGTTGAATATTCTACTCTTATTAGTTTTAGTGTTGGGAATTTTTATTAGTAGCAAAGAACCCATATCTTCAAGATCATCAACTGTCATATTCACTAGTTCGTCGCAACGACATGCCTCAGATATTCCAAATATCAAAACTACCTAAAAAATTAATTGATGGTTGGCACAATGTAAAACAAACAAAATGTAATTTTATTACCTTCATCGCCAAATACTTTTCATCTGGGGCATCAGACAAGACTCTCGATTTCTTTGGCTTATAACCTTCTCCTTGCTTTTTTAAAAATGCACGCAAATTGTTTTATTTTTCATTGCTCCCATTATGCTTCAAATTTAACACCGACCTTATCATTGAATAATGAGCCCACAAACTAGTGCCATTTCGGTAAAATATGGTAATAAAACGTTCTCAGAGTATTGCATTACTTTTTTTCCAGTGTACCATTTGTTGAACTTGACAAAGGCAGCTTCATATACTGCACAAGATTTCGTCGGCAGCAAGTTTTGAATAGCTATTCTAGCTGCTTCTACCACCTCGGGGGGGATCAACAGACACTAAACTCATTTTCTGTAGGTTTATTCAGTCTCAACTGATGTGACACCGAATTTGAAATATTTGTTTTGATAGATGCCAAACAAGTACGTATCCATGATAACGATACCAAAAGGGAAATATACAGTGAAATAAGTTAAAAATCAATCTTGTTATCTTCATTAAAAAAATCGTTTTTTTTTATTGTTTTATCTCGAATAAAGTGATGCACGTTTGAAGAAAAAATAGTATATGATATTCAGAGAATAAGATACTCTATGTGTTTTGCATGGATTATCTGACTCACTACGTTCCTCAAACAAACCTTCCAGTATACTTATTCTCCTAATGGGTCTATTGAATAAAAATAAGTATTGGCTTCTACTTCCTCTTATTTAAGTATTTACTCAATATAAATTGATTAAAAGGTCAGTGACTACTTCATGTAAAAGAGGTTACTTACGACCATAAACAAACTCCTTCTGGTTTTAAGTATTTACTTAAAACATAAGGATTTACTAAATTTACTTGTATTTTTCCAGTACTAGCTTATTTTTATTTGAATAAAAAAAAGATCTGTCTTAAATTGGTCAGTCATAACTTGATGATTTTTAAGGTAGCTATAAAGCATACTTTTTCGCGACGGTAGTTGCAGTAAACTTTGTTAAACAAGGTGGATTTCATAAATGTTCGTAATATGAAGGGCTATAGGAAGAGAAGAAGCATCAGCCCAAGCAAATCTAAGCTCTTGTTGCGTTTTGGAAGTGAAAATATAGACTATTTTTTGGATTATTTTATACCAGATGTTGATGAATCCAGAGGAGGTGCACTTGCCGCTCGGCAAAAGATATATCTACGATATGTTAGTGATGCCGGATTTCAAACAGGTATTAGTGAAGATTTTGGCTTTCATCATTCAACAGTATGCAAAGCCATAAGTAACGTAGCTGATAGTATATTCGAGAAGGCCAACCACTGGATAAAATTTCCATCGAATCTAGATGCCCTGGAAGACGCAAGAATTAATTGGTCGATCGATTCCAAATTCCTCATTGGTGCTGTAGATTGTACTCATGTTCAAATTAAAAAACAACCACATGCCTTTGGCGACGATTTTATTATCAGAAGAGGGTTTTCTAGCATAAATATGCAAGTAACTGGTGATGCTAATGAAATGATTACAATTGTAGGCGCTCAATCGCCTGAAATTGCTCACGATTCCAGAATCTGTAGGCAAAGTCCCATATATGAACATGTGGCAAGATTTCGGGTAGTTTCTGCCTTCTTGGAGACAGTGAATATGGAATTGCTCCTTGATTATTAGCACCTTTTAAAGATCCTCAAAACCGAATTGAAGAATTATTCAATATAACTCACTCCAGGGAAAGGGTCGTGATTGAGAGAGTTTTTGGACAATTAAAGCAAAGGATTCTAGAGCACAAGGTTGTCAAAAGCCCAAAAATTATTGTTTGTTGTGCTGTTTTACATAAGATCTACGACATGTTTTTTGATTTGCATTAGATGAAATTGAAAACCTGGAAGACTTCGATTACGTGTGTGATGAAAAGAAACGCCAGGCAATACTGGAGACAATGTTCGGTGATAATATTTAAATAATAACTCTGAGTAAATAATTTTCTAACGCTTTGGGAATTTTTCAAAATTGATTTAGCTTTTAATTGTGAGTTAAATCAAGTTACCCACTGTTGAAAAAAACCACAACCCTTTGAGAGTTCGTAAGGGCGAGATTTTTTTTATTGATTTGTTTTAGTACTTCACATGTATTTCATTTTGTCACACGCAATGGAAAAGGATACTTATAGTATAAGTAAGTACTTGCAAGTAATTACACTACATGCAAAAAATTTTCCGGAATTTACTTTTAAGAGAGGTCTAGTCTTTATTCAAATAAAAATAAGTAATAGCTTGTACTTAGAAGTTTTAGCTTTTTCGTATAAGTTATGACTTGCAAGGCAATACTTTTCTTTATTCAATAGGCCCAATATCATAATATAATATTTTTACCGCCGAAAATATTACTGATAGCGAAAAATCTTGAAATACAAAAAAATTTTAAAATCAAATACTGTCCGCCAAAAAAATTCGTATATGACAATGTTAGAACATTTCCGTATACCCCAAAAATTGTCTTAAAAAAATCCATTTTGCACTGCTAATTCGCTAACTAAATTTCATCCCCAAAGATAACAGCCAAATTTTTTTATTAAAAAAAATTTGAATATTCTGGTGCGGCATCGAACACTAAAAATCAAAATATCTCGAAAACGACTTACTTCAGCGGATCTTAACAAGAGTACATTTTTTGCATAAAAATGTTCAGCCAATTATCTCCTTAACCAAAATAGTAAAAAACTACACTGAGAAAAAAGTATGGACATTTTAAACCATCAGAAGTGCAGTGCGAAGCGCCCTCTAATGACCACAGTGAAAAGGTGTCCATATTCGGGTTTCGCATACCTAAAAAGAAGCGGGGTACCAATTTTTAAAGTAATACATTAAAAAAATGTTCATAAATTTTTAAAAATTCGATTTTTATATTTATTTTGAGCTCAGGAATAAGTGGTAAGACTTTGTACAGACAGTTTCTGTTTGGTCTGATGTAATTACCTATATTGATTATTCGCAACGAAATTAAAATGAGTTTGTCTCAATGGATGAGTTGTCGTTATGTAAGGTAGTGAGATAACTTATTCAAATTTACCTGATTTTTTAGTCACGCCGTATAATTATAAAAATCTGGGCCGTGCCTTTAGTATACTATTATATCGGGAGTTCCGAAAACACAAATACAAAAGCAGAGAAAAAGAAACATTTAAATCGGTCATACTTCATCTTACATAGACATTAATATTTTTTTAATATATTTTTGTAGCTAAAAAAACAATAAAATTAATACCTATTAAATTTCCCTATCATAAATAAATATCGTGCGCATGAAATTCCACAAATAATTGTTCGGGGGAACGAGAATGGGAAACGGTTAACCACAGGGCCCAATAGCCTAATTAACTTGTCGAACAAGACCGCTGATCAATTACTTGAATTTGTATGTAGTTTTTAAATCAACGATTTACTTGGCAAATATGCCATGGTAAGCTATTTAACATTTTTGAGTATTTAAGTCATTTCTTATCTTTGAGGTATGTCAAGCAAATGAATGCAAGTTTTTAAATTCACTTAACGCCTGAAGCATCCAGATAGGAGCCGTATATTTGTCATAAAAATTCAAGGAAAAAAGTATATCTCTTGTATATAATTTACAGTCATTTTTCACTGTCAAGATGCAGATAGGGTTTATGGGAATATATAATTTTTCCCGCCGAGTATCCGATTTTTGAAGTGATGTGCTTCTTCAATTTTGATCTATTATGAAGCTTAAGTAATTTTTATACAATTTTTGCTAATGCAATAATTAGATTTTATCATTGACTTGTCGTATTTTGGTCCTATTTCTGTAGGATCAAGTTTTATCTTCCCTTAGAAGCACCTTATAGATTTCCCGGGTTAGTTTTTAAATTCATTCGAGATGGGGGCCATATATGTCAGAACAATTCAAGGAATTCAGGTACAGTTTATGGAAATATATAATTTTTACCCCCGAGTAATGAGTGATGTCCCCCATAAATTTTAATTTGTATTCTATTATGAGACTTAAGCATCTTGCAGATTATTTAAACATTATGGGATTTTTCGCTGATTTAATAATAATTAGATTTCATCATTAGGACTTGATGAATTTTGGTATTATCTTTGCACCAATTTGTGCGCATCATTAGAAGCACCTTATAGATCCTGATTATCACTTAATTAGTGTAAGACTTAATCCAGACATTCATTCTTTCGCAACTTCCGGATTAGTGTTTAAATTCCCTTAACGACTGAAGTATCCAGACGGGTAAATTTTTATGAAACTCAAGTTTCTTGCTGATTATTTAAATATTATGGAACTTTTTGCTGAGGCAATAATTAGATTTGTATATGAAACAGTAGAATGTATACTCAATTATACTATTGTTTCATCAATGACAATTCCTTCCATCTACTTTTTAATGTTCAAGGTGGAATATGGGAGGTGAATACATTTTATCTCTGATTTTTTAGTCACGCAGTATAATAATTATAAAAATCTTGGCCATACCTTTATTGTACTATTTTATCGATAAGTCCGAAAACACAAATGGAACAATGCGATTTACAATGCTAAGTTATTTAATATTTTTCAGTTCAGGTCATTTATTATCTTTGAGGAAGTTCAAGCAAATGAATGCAAGTTTTTAAATTCACTTAACGCCTGAAGAAGCCAGATCGGGGAAGGATATTTGTCATAAAAATTCAAGGAAAAAGTATACTTCTTGTATATGCTTTACAAAGTCTGTCAAGATACTGATAGGGTTAATGGGAATATATAATATTCCCGCCCAGTATCCGTTTTTGAGGTGAGGTAGGTCCTTAAATTATTATTTATTATGAAGCTCAAGTAATTTTTATAAATTTTTGCTGATGCAATAATTAGATTTCATCATTGAGTTGTCGTATTTTGGTCCTATTTCTGTAGGATCAAGTTTTATGTCCCCTTCATATACATTTCCCGGGTTAGTTTTTAAATTCATTCCAGATGGGGTATATGTCAGAACAATTCAAGAAATTCAGGTACGGTTTATGGAAATATAATATGTAATTTTTACCGCCGAGTATCCGATTTCTAATGTTAAAGTGATGTTCTCCTTAAATTTTAATTTTTATTCTATTACGAAATTTAAGCTTCTTGCAGATTATTTATATATTGTAGGATTTTTCGCTGGTGTAATTAGATAATTAGATTTCATCATTAGGAGTTGATGAATTTTGGTCTTATCTCTGTACCAATTTGTAAGCTTCATTAGAAGTACCTTACAGATTCTGATTATCACTTAATTAGTGTTAGCTTTAATCAAGCCATTCATTCTTTCTCAACTCTTGGATTAGTGTTTAAATTCCTTTAACAACTGAAGTATCTAGACGGGTAATTTTTTATGAAACTCAAGTTTCTTGCCGATTATTTAAATATTATGGAACTTTTTGCAGAGGCAATAATTAGATTTGTATACGAAACTGTAGAATGTATACTCAATTATACTATTGTAGCATCAATGATAATTCCGTCCATCTACTTTCTAATGTTCAAGGTGGAATATGGTAGGTGAATACGTTTTATCTCTGATTTTTTAGTCACGCAGTATAATTATAAAAATCTTGGCCATACCTTTATTGTACTATTTTATCGGTAAGTCCGAAACCACAAATAGAAAAGCAGAAAAACAACACTAACATTTTTAAATTTATTTGTGTAACTAAAAAAAGTCATAAAATTATTACCTAAATTTCCCCATTAAAAATAAATACCGTGAGCAAGAAAATTCACAAATAATTATTAACGTGTCGATCGAGATCGCTGATCAATTACTTCAATTTGTATGTAGTTTTTAAATCGACAATTTACTTGGCAAACATACCATGCAAAGGTATTTAATATTTTTCAGTTTTTAGGTCATTTATTATCTTTGAGGAATTTCAAGCAAATGAATGCATGTTTTTGAAATCACTTAACGCCTGAAGCAGCCAGATAGGGGAAGAATATTTGTCATAAAAATTCAAGGAAAAAGTATACTTCTTGTATATACTTTACAAAGTCATTTTTCTCTGTCAAGATACTGATAGGGTTAATGGGAATATATAATATTCCCGCCGAGTATCCGTTTTTTGAGGTGAGGTGGTCCTTAAATTATGATCTATTATGAAGCTCAAGTAATTTTTTTTTAATTTTTGCTGATGCAATAATTAGATTTCATCATTGGGACTTGTATTTTGGTCCTGTTTCTGTTATCAAGTTTCATGTTCCATTAGAAGCACCTTTCACATTTCCCGGATTAGTTTTTAAATTAACTCAAGATGGAGGCCATATATATGTCAGGACGATTCAAGGAATTTAGGTACGGTTTATGGGAACATATTATATAATTTTTACCGCCGAGTATCCGATTTCTGATTTTAATACTCCTTAAATTTTAATTTGTAATCTATTATCAAACTTAAGCTTCTTGCAGAATATTTAAATATTATAGGATTTTTCGCTAATGTAATAATTAAATTTCATCATTAGGACTTGATGAATTTTGGTCTTATGTACCAATTTGTATGCTTCATTAGAAGCACCTTATAAAATCTTATTATCACTTAATTAACGTAAGCCTTAATCAAGACATCCATTCTTTCGCAACTCCCGGATTAGTGTTTAAATTCCTTTAACGACTGAAGTACATAGACGGGTAATTTTTTATGAAGCTCAAGTTTCTTGCAGATTATTTAAACATTATGGAACTTTTTGCTGAGGCAATAATTAGATTTCTATACGAAACTGTGTACTGTTTACGAAATACTATTGCATCAATGACAATTCAATTCCTTTGATCCGTCTCCTGTCGAATGTTCAAGAAGCAATATGGGAGGTGAATAAATTTTATCTCTGAAAAGATGAATGCTCTATTTATATGTATTAGAGATAGAGATTGAGACAGTTTATTCATGCTAGATACAAATATTATTCACATACGGCAATAATATACGGTTAATGTTAATGCTTAACTGGGTCTGAATAACAATGAAAGTCCCTATGCTTACATTTTGGCTTAAAACTTTACAAAACTCACATTTAAACGTCACACTTTAAAAAGACATTACATATTTCACACGCTAAGATTTATATTAACAAATTACATATTATTGGTAAAAAAAGCTATTTAATTTATCACAGCTCAGAAATTTCTGGACACTATAAAATATGTTATCAAATAATAATTATTTTAGGATATTTTTGAACTTTATAAGTGGAAGTTCTCTGATACTCAAGGGAACTCCATTAAAGAGTTTAACCGCCAAATGTGCTGATCTGCTCTGGCACCTTCCTAGTCTGCAGTAAGCAACCCGAAGATCAATCATTCCCCTTGTCAGGTATTGGTTCACGTTATTGTGAGTAGCAAAGTTTTCTATGTTTTCCTGATATAAATGATACTTTCCAGTATAAATAGTGATGGGAGCGTTATTATACCAAGCTCCAAGAAAGCACCCCTGCAATGGTCTCGGAAGCCACCTGACAGCCATGCTCTGCATGCTGAAGACTCTGGCAGCCGACGCGACGCCGCCCCGCCCCACACCATTATACCGTATAACACGACGGAGTGGAATAGGCCGTAGTGGGCAGACAGGAGAGCAGTCTCAGAAACGCAGTTATTCAAATTACGCAACAAGAACACGGAGCTTCATGCATCGAAAATATCATCGTGTTTAGCAAAAGCTCATTAGACCCAAATCATACGTCAATTCTTAATTGTGCCTCTCAAAGCAAACATCCTCAAGCTTACCATCCCGCAGTGAAAGCGCAGTATCATCTGCGAAGAGAGTGTATTTCGCAGTGGCCTCGATAACGGGTAAATCGTTGATATAAATTAAGAATAGAATTGGTCTCAAGGCCGCTCCTTGTGAAATCCCCACATCAATCATTCTCTCCGCAGACGACACACCTGACTGACTGGAATCTGTTTTTCAGATATGATCTTAGTATCTGAATGGTTTTACTATTAAATTTGTAGAACTTTAGCTTGCTCAAAAGGATATCACGAGAACTACAATCAAAAGCTTTACTTAGATCAAAAAATTGTACAAGATCATTTTGCAAGTCTTCAAAAGAGTCCATAATATTGGAGAGCAGGTCCAGAAACCAAATTGACCATAAAATGTTCTGTTGTTTTCAAAATAGTTTTTAATTTTTGCTTCTATACACTTTTCTAGGACCTTAGATAATATTGAGAGCAGTGAGATAGGACGGTAGTTGGACACATCCGTCTCATCGACTTTTTTGTAGATAAGTATAACAATTGCTTTTTCCAAGATGTTGGGGAAAGTATTTTCTTTAAAGCACTGATTAATCAGCTTAGTTAGTGGAATTATTAAGTTTTTGATAGATTGAATTAATATTACTGAAAACCCATAAGTCTCAGTACAATTTTTCTTTATGAGTGAATCATGTTATCATTTGTTATAAATTTCTGGTTAAGACAGCTTGATGGCATGATTTTTCAAATTACTTTAACTCTTCTCGATTACCTGGAGTGTCATATTGCCTGAACATTTCATCAAAAATAGCAGCCTGTGCGTCATTAGCATAATAGTAATGCGTCATTAAACCACTCTACCCTGTTTGGTCCGTCAGATCTAACCCTGTAGATTCACTCCGGAAACGATTGCACGCATTCCCTCCTTAAAAGCTCGATAAATGTTTCCAAATTTTCATTTCCAGATTTATCAGTTTCCGCAATGAAATCCCACTTGTATGAATCTACTATATTATAGATTTGAGATAGCCCCTCCTGCGTTAAGGGTCTAAATGTTTGTTTTCCAATTTGATTAAACTTACTTGTCTCGTATATGCTAAAGGAAACCAACCACCTGAGTATTGTGGTCGGAAAGTATCAGCTGTCATGTCTCGGCCGAGGCGGACTCTGTGGCAAAATTAACAAAGACATTGTCGAGGCAAGCAGCTCCACGAGTAGATCCTCTGATCATTTTTTCAAGACCATAACTTGCCAGAAGATAGCAAGTGATCCCTTTTATGGGTTCCAAGCCAAGTAGGACAGTAAAATCACCTGCCAGGACAATATCCCTGTCACCACCAACCCGCTGAAGGACAGGCTCTGCCGCCTCCAAGAAGGCACCAAAATCCCCAGATGGAGCTGTATAGGCAACAATTACATAAAAGTTAAGAGGCTTGACCAACACACAGAAAAGTTCCACCCATTTTTCAACATTTTAGTTACGAAGCTAGCTGTTTAGAGTTTAAGCATTTCATTGGTAAGTATTAGAGTACCTTCACCTCTATATTTATTTCGAGCAGGATATCCAAGTCCCAAGTTTATCTGTGGTCAACCAATGTTCAGTCATTGCTATCATACCAAAGGACTGATCAGCCAAGAATACTTCTAATCCTGGCATTTATTCCTTTCCTATTAAATTATTGAAATGTATTATTTTGTCATTACTTTTATATATCTGTACAAGGTGCCCCAAAATCGACTTTAACCATTAGGATCGGGGAAATTACAAGAAATTAAACATCGGTTATATCAACGTTGCGGAATTGAATCACATATAAGATATTTTTCCTGTTTTTAGTTAGAAAGATTAATCATTTTTGTCATGACACTTTTCTTTTCTGCAACAAGGTACTGTCAAAATTTGAAATCCAACGTTTCAACTTTGGGTCCCATCATCGACATAATTTCTTAAATACGGATCTGAATATTTTATTTAATTTTTCAATAGATTTGTATTTCCCTAAAGTGTCTTCTATGTTTACTAAAGTACTAAAATATCCAAGGACAAAGAAACTCTTTAATCCTAGATCTATTAATTTATTTACAAGGGTGATAGATAATAGGGTTTGAGTGACAAAAGCTTCTAAAAAATTAATTTGAAAAATCCAGATTGGTATTTGAAAAACAAATTTGGAAAAATCGTAATGATTTTTCAGATCCCAGTTTAAAAAAAAATCTAAAACTAAAAAGCAGAGCTCAGATTAATGTTTACCGTATTATTTGGGTTAGCTTCCAATTTCTTATATTTGCCACATTTTAACTGATTTCAATTATCTTATATTTTCCCTGATCCTAATGATAATTCTTGTCTTTAGCAAGGCCGAACATTATGGATGTTATAGTCATAAATATCCAGTTTAATTCTTAGTCTTAGAGTCACTAATTTGAACTATGATTAATCACTTAAATCGTTCGCTAAATTAATTAGTATCTAGAATGTGTCAATATCAGTATAACATTAATAGATGTGTGATTTCAAAACATTGATTAATTTATCAGTGATAAATCGGAGCTCAAAAAGTGATTCTTAGAGTACATACTTGTATAGTAAGGATCTTGATCTCAGTAACTGGAGACGCAAAAATAGAAATATTGATATTAGATTCAAGATGCATATTTTATACTTGAATACCGGATTGGTCTAAATCAAGAATAGTATTGTTTTGATAACAAACAACGTATTGCATAACTCCATTTGAAAGACTATCTGCGCTTACACGAAATATTAATTCGTTTGTTGGAGATATTTATACTTGAAAAACTCCCTTCTTCTGGGTGGTTACTAAATAGTTTACTTAATATATGCGATAAATGCAATTTGCGATATTTGCATTCATAACACAATTTCGTTTGCTAATTGAAAACAGAACTCTAGAAAAAGCAAGCCGACATAAAATTATTTTGTCGTGTCAGCAGTGTACGGAATTTCTGCTCTCTCGTAGATTTATCTAGATATGCAGGAGCGAAGGAAACACTTCTACCCACTTCTCTCTGCTCTCAACAACAAAATATCGATTGAATGGATAATAACTTTTTACGGATTCTAAGCCTTAGGTTGCATTGATTCTCTTTCTATCTATATGTGTAATTCTCCATCCAGGTGAGACAAAAGAAGGAAATTATAGCTTTAGATTTATATTCCTGCGTGGTCATTCAAAACGAAACATTTCTGTCAGCCTTTTAACATATCATATATTTTGCAGACAATAATTTTAAAATTATTTAGCGTAGCCTTTAAATGATAGATGTCAGGTCCCATCATGTTCGCTTCAAATTATTACTTTTTAAATATACTATATGAGAATTGTTTATGAATATTAAAACAAATATTAATATGATTATTTTTATACAACCACAGCAGTAGAAAACCTTATTTTAATTTGTCAATCAATTTCAAGTTCTAGGTAATGCAAACTTGCGTATTGAAATTAATTCGGACAAAGGCTCCTTTGTCACGGGAAGTGGAACTACGAGATTTGTACGCGAATACATTTTTTTGATCCCGGAATTAAGGAAGGCAAGAGACTGCCTTTTATCTTATTTTCAGCCATGAGAGTGGAGGGTGTGTTGAGAATTTTTGTTGTTGTTTTTCTTTACTTACACGTATAATATTGTATAGGAGAGAATAATATAACTAAGCTTATTATTCACGCATGGTGTTGCAGAATTTTCCTTTCAAAATAAACAATACCTCTTTGCACGTGGAATTAGATTCAATTTAACTTAATATTATCGTAATCTTATCTTATGTCGTGAATCATTTTTGATAAATTGATGCTAGGTACCTTAGAGAGACAAGCATTGTCTATATTTCGGTTTACCTGTTATCTTTTACGTATCTCCTTTGCGTCTTGTATCCATGGTATATAGTTTGCCTATCAGGCATATATTGTCGTTAGTCGAGGCTTAAAGCTTCGCGAAGAAGGAAAAAAGGGTCTTATTCCTACAGAAGAATGACGGTCATTTAATTTCTGTTTTTTACTTAAGTTCTGGTTAAGGAAAGCGATTTAGCCCTCGGCATAAATAAGACAATAACATTTGTTTTACTTTTGTAGAATTTATCTATATTTTTTGCCTCATATTGATTTTAAGATTAATTGAAATAGCTTTAATTCATTACCTGATTCCTTTTTAATTACCTTTTAATTCAGTTGTTTGCTTTAAAATATCACCACTTAAAAAACTTCGACAGAAGTTCTACTCAAATTGACGAAGAGACGTATTAATTAATTCCAAATTATTAAATTCCCTTCTGCCTGTTTTCTCATTTTCAAGAGTAATAAATAATTAGACTATGGATTATTTTTATTCCTTTGTTTGTTTATTCCTCTCTCAAAAACTGAAACAACTAACTTAGTCCTTATTTAGTATATTACTGGCTATAAAATATAATTGTTCAAAAACAAACTATGAACAGAAGCTTTGCTCAAATTGGCGAAGGGCTAAATGAATTTCAAACTTATGAATTTGTCTGCGTGTTTTATCCGTTTCCAGCGTAATAGGTCTAATCCCTTTGCCTAGTTCTCGTTCGAAAAAAAAAACTAAATTAGCTGACCTCTGAACATCTTAACTGCCTACACCAGGCCACATAACCCAGACATCTTCCGGTGACGTCACAGGACAGATTCCAGGACCATAGTCATTTTCAGCGTCACCATCCATGAAGCACGGAGGAACCTCAGAGTAGTGAACCATTGTACAGAAGTAACCAAGAATATTTCATCTTAATTTTATTTGCCATCTAACCTTTGTCAGAGGGAGATTAAAATAAATCCATTTTTTGTTGAAATGTTCAATCTTTTATTTTGTGTCCTAGCGGAACTTTGTTATACTGTAACAAATTGACGCCTTTGTGGAAACGAAGATAAAGATAAATTCAGCAACAAAAATAACTGCTAAACCTATGGTCTTGTTTCTGCCAAGGCCCAAAGTTGACATGAGAAGACACTCTTTAAATATCAAAAAAAAAAAATACGTGTAGATTTAATAAAAACTAACTATTCTAACTAAGATCACATTTAACCATATCGTATTACAAAAAATTGGTACAGATACTGAATAGGGTATCCTACACTGGTCTAGTACTTCAATTATTAACTTTAATAAACCACTTTCTTTAACTAGAACCTAAATACGCCCTCTTAGCAAGGACTGTTACCCAAACTAATAGAACTAGTTTGATTGCTTACTTAAAAAACGAAATTATATAACCGTTAACCGTTCATTCAATAGAAATAAGGCTTTTTTCTCTCATTCGAAAAATCTCCTCGACTAACGACAATGCTATATGCCTGATAGGCAAACTATACACCACCGGATACAAGACACCTTGGATATATGTAAAATATAATAGATAAATGATAATATAAACAATGCTTGTCTATCTCATCAACTCATCAAAAACGATTTACGAGACAAGATAAGATTAATAATATAGGGTTAGATTGAATCTAATTCCTCGTACAAAGTGGTCTATCCTATTTTAAAAGGAAAATTCTCGCAACGTCACTCGCAAACTATAAGCTTAGTTATATTATTCCCTCCTACACCATATTATATGTTTAAGTAAAGAAAAATGGTAATTAAAATTGAAAATTAACAACAACAAAAATCGTACCTTCTCAGCACAGCTTCTACTGTCGTGGCAGAGAACAAGACCAAAGACAATCTTCTATCTTTCTTAATTCCTTGATCAAAAAGGACTTTTTCAAAAAAAAAATGCCTTGCCGCAAAAGTCACGTAGGCGTCTTTGTCCGATTAAAATCATAAACTGCATATTGAAATTAATTCACAATTGAGTTTTTCTGCTGCTGTGTTTGTATAAAAATAATCATAACGTTAATATTTATTTTAAAAATACTAAACATTCATCAAATAATATGTTTAAATAATTTCAAACAAACTTAATGGGCACTGACATCTATTAGTTTTGTAATAAACCAAAAAAACAGCAGCTCGATTGAAATTCCATAGCCTAAGGGGTACTGTAAAGGGGTCCAGATATTATAGTTTCCTACTTTCTGTCGGTTGAAATAGTAACTTGAAATTGACACTAGGTTTAAGATAAAACGTTATTAGGTCTATCAGGAATAAATATAAGTGAACTCGGAACAAATATTATGTTACGGAATTGCAAAAATTACCGTGACACAAAAAGTCTGCTAACGTTATTTTAAGACTATTAGCTCTGTAGAGTATGGTCTTTAATAGCATCTTTACAGAGATACAGGCTGATAAATATTTTAAAAATACACCACAATTTCAAATATCTCCCAAACGCGTGTGCATGCATTTATGAAACTTAGTAGAGATGTTAATTTTGGAAATAAAAACTGGAAGGTTTCAAGCATTTTTTTAGACTACAGAATATATCAGGGAAAATTAAGGTTACACATACATATTTTAATTAAATAAATAACAAAATCAATGCCGCCTTGATGAAAAATACAAAAAGCATGGCCAATTTTCAATTGCACTTATTTTTCAAACAACCAGTAGAATATTCACTTTTTCAAGCACTTTCAAATTAAGCTTTGAAATAATAAAATTTTCTGTCTACTAAGAAATCTATTGAATTTTCAATTTGGCTGAGCATTTTCAATATTTTTCACTTTTTTGTGGGTATTTTTTTAATGTAGAACAAGGCTTTCAATGTGTGAGCTTTGGAATTAGATCGTATCAAAATGGAATTACTTTTAAATTCCTGAATCGCAGGGATAACGACACTGCAAGACGAGATCTAAGTCAGGTATGTATACTTAAATTATAGCCAAATCTAATGTAAGGTTTCCATGAACATATATTATTTTTGTTAATACACTCAATTCCATAAAAAGTGACGCACTTAGTTTTGGTTGCAATTTTTAAGCTTTGTGATTTCTGAACGAATAGATCGATTAGAATTTTATCCTTTGACTTTTATTTTGTATATACCTCCACTATAAAGTTTGAAAATTACAGTTTAATGTTGCTGTTGATGTGTCTTTTTAAATGATTTTAGCTGAGATATTTCTTAGTTCATCACAATAAAATAACCTTTCTTCTTGGAACACACTGATGAAAGCTAATAGCCGAAACGTTTATGAAAATATAACTTTACCATGAAAAGAGACTGCAATTTTTATTCTGCGAGAACCAATGTATTAGAAGAAAGAATAGAACCAATATATTAAAAGAAAGGGTAGTCTTGACTGACGGTTTAAGAAAAAATATCAAAAACTAGGTTCTTTGGGGATGCAGTCTAGGTATATTTTAGGCGTAAATTGAGATTTATTTATCGCTTCTTCGGGACAATCTACAATTTATAAATTAATTTGTTAGTCTAACCACCAATTTAATTTACATCTAGAAACTCATCAATGTGGGTCGAATAAAAACAGGACACATAATTATGAGAAAAATGGGGAAAACACACACCACAGCTATATCAGTAACAACAATTTCTTTTGAAAATTAATCCATCACAAAATGGTGCCTTTCTTGTGGCTCATTTGCAGGTACTCTGATTTTTCGGAATAAAATATATTTTTCGGGAAACAAAAACTTATCAAATGTCGAACCTAATACCGACTAAGACATATTTCTTTAATATATTATTAATATGTAGTGTAAGTGTGAGTGAGATAGAATTCGTTTTTGGGTTGCATGCCATACAAGAGATAGTAATTATTATTTTAAAAGGAGCACCTCTCCGAGCGCAACTGCAACAACAGGTTTGTGTAAGTGTGACAGAGAATAAACACATTGGCTTGTCCTGCGCTCAACATATTGGTACGTAAAAATAATTTGTCGTATCAAACAATTTACCAGGACATTTAAAAAGTTCGGATTTTAAAACAATATTAAAAAGTAATCCAATTTCGATGTATGATAAATGAAAAAAGGAGAACAATTCGGAATTCAGTCTCACCTCATACTTAGATCTAAAAATTATTCATCCGGAGCGGAAGCATCCAACAAAGCCAGACATCATTCTTTGTGAATTTTTAAAATATAATTCTAGATAGAACTGAGATTTTGAGTATCACTTTTCTTGTTCATTGTGTTATCTTCAATATTAATGTGAACCATTTCAAGAAAGATTCTCCTATAATAGGAATTTGCTTTCCCAAAATCTCACTGCCATCTCAATTCATTACATGATCCAATTCCTGGACATGTTCAGCTAGTGCGCAGGATTGCACCCCTCATCGGATATCACTCTTGTGTCATGTAAGGCGGCCCTATAAGTTTCTGGATGTTTGACCTATATAGCACATTTCACAGATTTTAGATGGATCTTTATATACAATATTGTAGCTCTCGTTGAGTGGTAGAGGAAATTTAGTTTTGTATAAATTGAAGATAGAGTTTTAACTTGTCTTTTAGCTATTTTAATATCTATAATTTCAAAAAAGGTTGATAAATTTGCTTGTTAAGCTCTCTATGAACGGTAAGGAGAAATACTTTTGTATGTTCGTCGTGGTATTTGTTATTCTATCCTCAATTATACTTTGATCTATTGAGGTTAAAGTGTTCAAAGATGGAGGTTGGGAAGGTCTTTCTATCAATCTCAAGGATTTTATATTGAGTGCTAAATAGAAATTTGTTTACCAGTCTCTCCGGGTTGGATTTGTCCAACAATATACCCTTTAACTGTGATATGGATTGATCTCTGAACTCAGGGTGTGTGAGTTTGGTAGCCCTTGCTTTCATCCCTAGAACTATGTTAATTTTTGTTTTCATCGGATAATATGAGAAATAACTTATTAACCTATTGGAATAATATGATCTGTACTTTTTTGTTTTTAATATGTTATTTTCAGTTCTAGTGACTAACATATCTAGAAAAGGAATACTATTATTAGTTTCCTCCTCTACGGTGAAATGGATATGTGGATTGAAAGAATTTAAAATATATAAAGCAACTTCTATTCTTCCATGAGGTACTGAGAGTAAGAGATCATCCACGTAATGTTTGACAAAAGGCACATGAAAAGGCATATATTGTAGACAATCACTAACCAGGTCATCCAGTACGTAGTTAACAAGAATTGGTGATATTTTAGATCCCATGGGTGTGCCACAAATTTGTTTATAATATATGTTGTTAAATATCATTACATTTGAGTCAAAGATGAACTTTAAAATATTTTAAAAAGTGGAATAATCCAGATTACAATATTGAAAGATGGTATCCCATTTGTTGTGCAAACTCGTTAGAATCACTTCTAAAGGAAGGTTTGTAAAAAGCGAGACGATATCAAAACTCACAACACCATAGTTATTCGAAAGTTGATAGTTATTTATAAATTCACTGAAGGAGAACCAGTCCTTAACATAAAACACATTATTTGTATTATAGGCTGGAGTTAGTATTCTTGTCAAAAACTTAGCTAATGAGCCATTTGGGCAATTTATAGATGAGACAAAATGGGCTTGTGAATTTTGAATAGGGTGTAAAACCTAGGCGTTATTGAGTTGTATGTAGTCATTATCTTTGCCTCTGTTTGATCGATGAAACCCTTATCCTTTAGATTTTTAATAATTTTATTAGCTTTGAGCTGCAATGTATACGTTGGATTGTTATTAAGTTTTTGATAATAATTCCTATCATTGAGAAGATCTTGACTTTTCTCTATATAATCGTTCATGTACATTGCCACTGTCACATTACCCTTATCCCTACCAACTAAGTATAGATCTGGTTTTTTTGTTCAGGAAAAGTTTGCTTTTCTGGAAAACATCATTCAATAAGGGTTTGTTATCATTGTTTTTATGAACAAAGTTAGTTAATATATTAGTATATTGAGCTCTAAGAAGTTTTTTTGAGCATCATCTTGAGATGTAATGATGTGTTCCAAATCTGCCAAAATGCCAGTGAGTTTAATTTCTTTAATTGGAGGGCAAAGACTGAATTTAGGTCCAAGAGAACATGGAAATACCAATTGTTTCGCTTATATATCTTATGTAGCTTCATATTACGTGTCACAATAAAATTAAACTTTTATTTTTGTGTTTGAGACAACCGTTTGATTGGACCGTTTATTTTTGGTGAAAATTTATGTGGAAATAGGTATTTGCTACTCTTGCAAGAACTAATTTTACCAGCAATTAGAAATGCAGTTCCGCCAAATGAAATCCATGATTTGTGGTTCCAGCAAGATGGCTGTCCAGTCCACAGTACCAGGGAGGTGATGAACGTCCTTAGAAATAATTTTGGTAACAATATTATCTCCAATAATGGACCCATTGCTTGGGGATACGCGAAAAATGAGGTTTACGAGTTTTCTCTACTCGAAACTCGACAAGAATTAGAAGATAGGTACGGGATGTGTTTGTTACAATAAACCGAACACCTTACGAACAGTCAGAACAGTGGCTCGCAAGACGATGGAGAAGTGCGAAAAATGTGTGGAAAATGATGGGAGACATGTACTGTGAGTTTGTTTTTATTTTCGCTCTACAGTTGTATTTGATTCCTCTAGACAATATTTGGTGTAGTCATAATTATTACAAAAAACATCGCATTTCTTACGTTATTATTTTTTGTATACGTTTTGGGTCTCGGCTTCATAAAAGAGTCGTAAGCTAACAAGGGCTTAACTAAAAATTTAAAATGTCCCTGATTTTATTGAAATCATTCCGGAAATTGGTATTTTCATGTATGTGCTGCAGCTTTTCTGTATTTCTGCTAGCTTTAAAATAAAACCCTATTATGGCCCAATTGTTTTTTTTTTTGAAACTTAGTCATATTAAGTAGTTAGTTCAGAAGAGCTTATGAATGAATAAAAATAAAATTAAATCACATAATAAACATAACTCGATTATTATGGAATGATAACAGGTGGCATTCCGAACGGCACTCTTTTGTTTCATAATTGCGAACACGTATACTGTCAAAAAAAATCAATAATTTTGGTTTTTAGAGCTTAAGGAAGATACCTAGACTTGTGATACTTAATTGAAAAGCTGAGCCGTCCGTATGAAAAAAAAAGTTTGTGTAAAAGCTCGAAAACAAATGAATCTAGAAAAATATTTTTACTTAAATTAAATGACTATTATAAAAGTGTCCTAATAATGTATTAATCATAAAAGCATAAGAACAGTCGTTTACGAGCTACGGGCAAAAGTTAAAAATGCACCATTTTGGTTTTTCTTAATTATCTAAGAAACCATAAGAGATAAATAAAATCATGATTTGAATTTGAAATTAAATTGTCTAAAACTTTTCTAATTTAACCAACACTGTAGCTCTAATAGTTTCCGAGATAGCAATACATGAAATCCAAATCTGGGACACACTGCATATACATATTACTAAATGAACTAAATGATTAATAACAATTGTAAAGTTTGTTATTATAGTGCTTTTGAATCATCCTGTATATATTTTTTTACTAATTAAATTATTTAAGGGTCCAGCACCAGATTCTTAAATGAGTTTTTGGAATTTTACTGGCAACTAAATTTGCGGTGCATGAATATAAAAACCCCTTTACATCATTTTGTAATGACGTCAGCCAATGGGATAGTCGAGTATCAGGCAAAGAAATCGTGTGCTCTGCTCTAGTTGATTTTTTGTGATTAAACTAAAAATATTGATGCTTGTCTCAAAAAATAGCGATTGTAGAAATGTCTCTATAAAATAATGTCCTTTTCATTACACACAGAAAAGATCATAGGCTAGCGCTAAAAATGTAAATCACAAACACGTACATTTAATTTTTAAAATTTTGGAGTTGTGTAATGCATTTAGTTATTTTGGAACAGGTTTTACAGATGACAGTGAAAGGCAGTTAAATATCTGCATTCTAAGAATGCTATTAATTAATGTTTCAACTCACGATTATATTTTTAATGTTCCTTTTTTCATGCATACATTAGTTTAATTACTCAGAGCTTCAAATTTCGCATAAGTGTTATAAAAGGATTTAAATCCCAGTATTAATTAAAAGTAATCTCTCAGTTATTTAAATAAAATTCAAATTCTCTAAAATTAATTCAGCAGCTCTAGACCGTTATGGAATTTAGAAGTCTCAAATACAAGCATAAAGACTAAAATATAAAAATTGAAAAAGCGTTTTCAGCCGGAGGAAATTAAAATAATAGGAAAGGTTTTAGATTTTATTTGCACAAGATAAGTGCACGGATTACATTTTTATTTGCTTTTTAGAAAGAAATTTATTTCGATAAAGAGGTATCTAAAGGAATATAATAGTATATAGTGCATTGTATTATTAGGAATAAAACTGGTAGTCTTTGCGGCCAGGCTGTAAGATAACGAAAATATACACAGTCACATTTACTCCGAATAATGCATGATGTTTTAGATTATTAGATATAGATTTATAGATATTACATTAATCCTTAGAAAATTATGGCCATTAATTTGAACTTCGATTAATCACTTTAATACTAGCGCCAAATTGATCAGTGTCTTGAATATGCCTATGTTCATATAATATCAATAGATGCATGATATTCAGCATTCAGCAAACTGATTAATTTATCAGTGACTGACCGAAGTTCAAAGGAGTGGTCCTTAGTTATTCATATTTCTCGAGCGGCCGCAGTAGACTTTTGTTGCCGCTTTTATCGGCAATAAAAGTAAAACATTTATCAAGACTCAACTTATTTATTGAAAATATTCTCGACATGCTCGAAAATAAATGTCATGACAGATTAGCCCAGTAATTTTTAAAAATTCGGTTTTTTATTGGATAAATCAGGGCAGCAAAAGTCTCTGAGCTTTTTAATTAGTAAAAGGTGGAGCTTTTACTTTGGAAAAGTTTTTCTGACTTTCGAAGAAAAGCACATCCACGTCCCGTACAGTATTAACTGTACGGGAACGTCGTGATAAGATTTACTTGTACAGGGATATGTATTGGAGAGAATATCGAAAGAGACTAAATGACGTTACGGATATCCCCCGCCAGAAGCCGAGGACCTGGAGGACGAAGTAGGTACGCTGACGAATAATAATCTATGGGGTCAGGAACAGTATTGTTGAACTGCCAGGAGTAGTTCTACGCACTTCCTGACAATATATTAAAACTTAAAAACAGGACTAAAAGTAGGTGGCATAGGCGACAGGCTTCAATAGGCAAGCTCTCACTGAATAGAATAGCTAATGTTATTAAAATATTAATTAAAGAATACCGGGAAGCGAGCTCGAACGCATACGTCTGGGAACATCAGATAATTCCCTGTGGAAGCTTGCAAGGAATCTGCGGAAAAAGCCATCCCTACTATCGAAAGTACGGATGGCCATTGGCCAAATACACTACAAAGATTAGAGCAAGGCAGAAATAATCGCAAATTTTTTGCAAGAAATCCACAGCGTGCCATCAGGCAGTATGCACTTCCAGACTTTCGACATTTGTAATTATATTTAAATCCTGCAAATATCCAATATCACCGAAACTGATTTAAATGCTACTAAAAACCCCAGCTGATGTATACAATATAGACATGTAATTAAGTAAATTCAAAATAAAAGTAAATCAAAAGATAAAATTATTGACCTCAAATAATTGAAATTAATTATACTTACTACTTACTTCCCTTTTATAACACTTATACTAAAGATAATAAATGAAACAGATAGATAGTTGAATAGTAAATCAGTTTATTGCCATGAAATGACGGAATAGTTTACTTATCCAAAAGTTGAAAAGGAAAAAAAATGATGTCAAGTTCAA
>MU182329.1:0-20132 GCA_016904865.1 Pissodes strobi
TTCCACAACTAGAGCCTTGATAAAAGTCTTGGAAGATGTAGTCGGGGGTTTTGACACGGGATCGCATAGTATACTAACTTTGTGTGACTTGTCAAAGGCCTTCGACTGTGTCTCCCATGATATTTTGTTTAATAAATTAAAAGCTTACGGTATCAGAGGTATACCCTTAAAATTATTGGAAAGCTAATAATAGGTCCCAGACAGTATTTTCCAACAACCAACTTTCAGAATAAAGAGACTTGAAATACGGGATCCCTCAGGGGTCCATTTTGGGCTCACTTTTGTTTGTCGTCTATGTTAATGATTTGAGTCATCAGAAGATCCAAGTTACGAGTGCTAGACACCACTTTTACAACTTACAGCACCAGTTTTGATGGTTTAATTGAAAGCTCGAACGCTGCCCTTAATTTAGCAGAGAAATGGTTTATTGCCAACAATCTATTATTAAATAATGACAAAACAAAAATTTAACGAATCCCGAAAGACTCGAAGTTAGCTGAGGGCAACAACAGTGTAAAACTATTGGGAATTACTATAGACGACAAACTTTCGTGGGTTCAGCATGCCGACAGTTTAGGAAGAGCACTGTCAAGTGTTACTTTTTTAATTAGAAGGCTACGTTCTTATATCAGTTTTAATGTTTTAAAAACCTGTTATTTCGCACTTTTTCATTCAAAAATTGCATACGCAATTCATAATCATAATCATAATCATAAATTTATTCATGTCAATATTACATAGTAATTTACACACGTCAATGAATAATAACAGTAAGAATACAAATATTTCAAAACATTACGTGCCTGGCCTCAAATTGCCAACACAGTACTTAGAAAGTAAAATTTTAAAAACAATATAGACATATTTACTTATATACTAAAATAAAAACACCACGCTAGTTAAAATCACAATTTAAAAATTCATCAAAAGAATAAAAACTGTGGACTATTAGGATTTCTTTAATTTTTGTTTTAAAATTTGACAACGGCAATGTCTTAATCTCCACGGGAAGAACATTAAAAATTTTTATCGCCCAGTAACCAGGGCCGCTCTGACACCTCCTTAAGCGCCAGTAGATGGGCATGATGTTACCTCTATTTCTGGTTAAATGACCATGCACGTCCTCGTGAGCAAGAAACAAACCCATGACATATAGAAGATTCTCCAAGATATATATGGAAGGCACAGTAAGTACTCTAAACCCCTTATAAGCCTCTCTGCAGTCTTCTCTGAAACCTAAGCTGCTCTTCAATCTAACTGATCTTCGCTGTAAGCCAAAAAGTCGCCGGATACCAGCAGCAGCATGACCCCATGCAAGCATTGCATAGGAAAGATGGCAATGGAAGATAGAAAAATATGCTGTTTTTAGCACAACCAGGGAGACATTGTCTCTCAGGCTCCGAAGCAAATAGAGAGCTTTTGTCAGTTTTGATGAGACATAATTGACATGATCGTCCCACTGCAACCGAGGGTCTACATAAACTCCGAGGAACTTAGTCTTGCCAACATGAGAGTTGACCGTACCTAAATCTCTCATCGACAAAACCACTCTCTTAGTCTTATCCTTATTCAGCAACAGTCTATTACAGTGAAACCACTCCTCAGCCCTCGCCTGCGCAACCACAGAACTCTCCAGGGAAGCCTCCAGTGTACTAGCGCCGACAGAAACCGATGTGTCATCAGCAAAGAGTGTATACTTAGATATAGGATCAGTCTTTGGTAGATCATTAACGTATATTAGAAATAGTATGGGGCCCAAAACAGAACCTTGGAGAACTCCAATAGTAATTTCAAGCTTTGCCGATGTCACCCCTGAATACCGTACAGCCTGACACCTACCCTCCAAATAGGACTTCAACAAGTTAAGACTTTCAGGACAAAACCTATATGCCCTAAGCTTCCGAGGGAGAATTCCATGGTCAACAGAGTCAAAGGCCTTACTAAGGTCACAGAACAGAACCGTGTTATACTGAAGGTCATGAAATGAATCAAGGATATCCGAAACTAGATCAAGGGTGCCCAGAACCCGAGAATAACAACCGCAGAGAAGCGACAAAACCCGTCGGCACCTTTGAAGTTGGAGAGCCAAGTTCAATTTGTCATATGTGACAGATGGCCGGTTTAATACACTGAGATAAAAGTAATGAAGGGAAAAGAAATGCTATACACTGATAAAACATGTAATTAATTACATGTTTATTATTTACTTTATTAGAAATGTATTATGAATAGTAGTTATCTTTTAGGATTTAACGGTTTAACTCAGAGTTTACTGTACTTGTCGCGTTCTAACCTTTTTGAAGTGAATACTTCTTTGGTTTCATAAGAGTGGTTTTTCAAGGTTGCATCACGAGATGGCTTATGTTTTCGTCTCGCGTTATGAAATTGTCGTATCGTTGATTGGACGACTAACCCAAACTAACCAAATCTATTAAAATTGTTTATAGCGAATCGGAGCCGGCTCAAATAAGTAAAATAAGTTGAGACTAGAGTAAAACTAACCCCAAGTTGACTAACCCAAACTAACCAAATCTCTTAAAATTGATTATGACGTATCGGAACCGGTTCAAATGATTAAAATAAGTTGAGACTAATTGAAACTAACCGAAAATCGTTCGACGACTAACCCAAACTAACCAATTCTATTAAAATTGATTATTACGTGTCGGAACCGCGTCAAGTTACTAAAATAAGTTGAGAATAAGTGAAACTAACCGAAAGTTGATTGGATTGCTAACCCAAACTAACCAACCTATCAAAATTGATTACAACGTATCAGAACCGGTTCAAATGACTAAAATAAGTTGAGACTAAGTGAAACTAACCGAAAGTTGATTGGACGACTAACCCAAACTAACCAAATCTATTAAGATGGATTATGAGGCATCGGAACTGGTCCAGATGTAAAAAGTCAATCAGTTGCGCGTACTATTAACATATGTCAAAAGAAATAAATAGTGATGTATACGAATATTTCATGATGGATATATCGTTGTAATGTCATTGTAATACAAAATGTATGTTAAAATATTGAAAATTCATTCCCTATTAAAAGACGACTATGTACGATTCTGTCAATCAAACGTTTTAAGAAAATGTCAAAATGAGAGATGAATATATTCGTCAATATTTTCTTTAATATAACAGATATCGAAAAATTGTTTAACAAAAGATTTGTATTTTTCGATGCTCTATCGTTTGGAAATAAAATATGACACGTGCAACTGTCGCATTTGATAGTTACAGCTGTCAAATTCGATTATATTAATCTGACATATGTCAAAATACATTGTTAACATTTTGACATATTTAAGTATTATATCTTGACATATATTTTTAATCATTTAAGATTGCAATGCAATAGGGTCCGAAACTAAAACAAACAAAGAAGGTGGATGATCACCATATTAATATGTTCCACTTAAAAATACCATACCTTCGTTGGGCTCCAACATTCACTAAATCTTTGACGTAACGGATGCAGACATGCGTCTGCGCCGCTCTCTCATAACATTTTTGAAAAAGGTTCGAGTTCTTCTAAATTAAAAATCGGTAATTGATAGAGTAATAAAAGCTATACAAAAATTGTGGTATGTTTCTGTTTAGTTAATAATTAAGTGAGAAAAAATTAATGAAATACAATAGGAAACCGAAAAAGTTTGATTCATTTACGAATTATTCGAAATAACTTTATATTAAAGGTCCTATCGAAAAAAAGTATTAAGATATATTGTAGAGAAATTCAAAACATATTTTTCTGCACAAACCAACTAATTCCAACTGTCATTATTCTATAGATAATTGAAAATATACCTGAAACATATATGGTGTTCCGTTATAAAATTTTTTCATTGTTTTCATGTGTCAAGTTCAAATATGGTTGTTATCATATAAAAGATAGCGTAATACTATACAATTGATAAGACAAAGAAATATTGGTTAACCATATCCACATTTACACAAACAGTTAGCATAAAACAATGGGTTAATTTAAGAAGACAGTCATAATAATATATATTTAATGAATAATTTAGACATATTATTTAAAAAAATGGCATATATCAAATGACGACATTAAAGTAGTGGTAAAAAAATAAAAACTTATGTAACATCTCTCACTGTCATATTAACCCATAATATGTAACAGAAAATTAGCTACATTTATTGATGATTAATAATATATGTCAAAATATAACACTTAAAAATGTCAAAATGTTAATAATGTATTTTGACATATGTCAGATTAATATAAACTAATTTGACAGATGTAACTGTCAAAGGTGACAGTTGTACGTGCCATATTTTATTTCCAAACGATAGAGCATCGAAAAATACAAATGTTTTGTTTAACAATTTTTTCGATATCTGTTATATTAAGGGAAATATTGACGAATATATTTATCTGTCACATTTGACATTTTCTTAAAACGTTTGATTGACAGAATCGTACATTGTCGTATTTTAATAAGGAATGAATATACAATATTTTAACATATATTTGACATATTACAATTACATTACAACGATATATCCATCATGACATATTCGTAATATACATAATTATTTGTTTCTTTTGACATATGTTAATAGTACGTGTAACTGATTGAATTTTGACATCCGGACCGGTTCCGATACGTTATAATCAATTTTAGTAGATTTGGTTAGTTTGGTTTAGTCGTCCAATCAACTTTCGGTTAGTTTCCCTTAGTCTCAACTTATTTTAGTCAATTGAACCGATTCCGATACGTTATAATAAATTTTGATAGATTTGGTTAATTTGGGTTAGTAGTTCAATCAACTTTCGGTTGGTTTCACTTATTCGCAACTTATTTTAGTCATTTGAAGCGGTTCCGATGCGTTAAAATCAATTTTAATAGATTGGGTTAGTTTAGGTTACTCGTCGATTCAAATTTCGGTTAGTTTCACTTATATTAGTCTCAACTTATTTTAATCATTTGAACCGGTTCCAGTTTTCATCCAAGATGGTCATTTTACCCCGGCTACATGTCCTAAAATTTTCAGCCCTCTAACTATACTGGAACATGCTTAATTAAAGAAGCGTTTCATTATTAAAAGCGTTTCACTTTGATAAGTGTTTCATTTTCTCTGACTTTACCCTCGTTTAAGAAGTCACTTCAATAATAAACCAAAGAAAACGCGTTCACACAAAAATTTTGTCGTCGACGACTGTACTAAACAAATCTCGGACTAAACTAACCTGACAAGCACGTGGAGATGACAGTTGGCCGGTTTACCTCCCACTCCGAATTTTTGGGCGGGATTTATGTTGTCGCTTCTCTGCGGTTGTTATTCTCGGCCAGAACTGTGTTTTTATCCTTTCTAAACCCAAACTGACATTTGGTAAATAAATCATTTGTTTCAAAAAATTGCACAATTTGTCTCCTCTGTGGGGTCACACTGTTGCAGTAAAATCAGTTTTTAAATTGCAAAAAAGGTCATTAGAGCCGTGTGTGGTGCCCACTACCGCGAAGTTATCAAAGAAAAAGTTTAAAAGGAAAATAAAAACGTTTTTACTCTCCCATTGTTTTTATAGAATTCAAGAATACTTAGACAGTAATCTTATCTGAATTAAGGGATACTAATGAATGACTGCTAACCCGCACTCAGATTATTTTTGCCTCAGATGATTACTTTTATATTTGTTTGTCATAATAAAAATGTATTGTTTTGGTTTTATACTTTTTATGTTCTTAATGTTTTGTTAATTACATAGTACCTATATACGTGTATTTAGCTACTAATTTTATATTTTTGATACGTTAGCACTAGGCTACTATTTTTTCCGACTTGCTGTAATGTACCTGTACAAAAATAGCCAATAAAGCTCTACTTTACTCTACTCTATTGAATTTTCAGTCGGTTTTGGTACTGTCTGTCATATTTTATCCACAGGGCTATGCAGTTGGGGAAAGTATGAGGAAAGCGGCGGCGTCTCACATGAATTTAAATAAAAATAATTGCGGATATTCGAATAGCTTTCAGGTCACTTGGATCCTATCTCGACTATGTTGTAACAGTTCGATTTTGCCAATTTTATAATTTCATTTATATACCGCATTTAGGGAAAAAATTATGCTGTATTTTGCACTCATCGCTTTATTAATTCTGAATTTAATAATTCGCTTGAAATTGCCTCTTTTCTCAATGTAAAATTAACTATATTTTAAGTATCGGTTAGCTATATATTTGTATTCTTAATCCGATGTGACTATTTATTTTAGTTGATAAGCTAGAGCGATGTACCTTATTATTAAAATAACTTGGCTTGATTTGCATTATATTATCGTAAACAGCCAGCGAGTCGATTTATATTTCTAAAGAATTCTGTTAGCCTGCAAAAAAAACGCTGCGTTTGACTTGTTGATCCGTATTTTGGTAGTAGCTTTTGTGACCTTCGTCACGGAATAATAGAGATGGGCTATGTATCGCGCGTTTTTCATTCTCGATTTAGATTTTTGAAGGTTTATCATTCCTGTTAAAGCATTTCCTAGCATTTCTGGAAGAATGTAATTTTAGCTCACTATTTGTGGCTTCCGTCGTCATTTATCATCATAATAAGCGAGAATTAAGGCGTTTATTTTCTTAGAATTATTTCTTGTATCGAATCACCGTCAAGTTTTCAGCCCATTACTACTTGTGTCGCAGTATTTAATTTCGAAGGCAAATTGATTGACGGAGAAGCCTTTTTCTAGTTTGCTCGCCTGGGGAACGTTTGCCAGTATAGCGAGAAACTGCACGTTTTAAGTATTGTGATATAATACAACCCTTTTGATAAAGGATTTACTGTGTGGTTTCTGTTTGTGTTTTAACACGACCGATTCTTCGGGCTCTACATGCTGTACTAGGCAAGCATTTTCTCTGGATTCCCTTTTCTGTGGCCTATGAAGCACGTGACCGCCATGTTGCTAAATTTTTTTTGTTTCCATTATTTATAGCGGCTTCCACGTTCGTCCCATAAGACCGAGACCGTCGAATCTCTTCTAATACACCCTCAAGTCCAAGTCTGAGGTAAATATCGCTACCATTTTTGCCTAAATTAATGAAATTGATTGCTTATCTACCTTTTATTTTTTTTGTGCACATAACGCCATTTGCTTTTCCCATGTGTTATCTACTCCATTTATCTGATCCGAATTTTTATTTTAATGCAATTTTAATTTTGACCATATGGGGAAGTTTATATATTCTTTTAGGGGTGTTTCATATCTATCTTTTTATATTCAAGTTGCCGGAACCTTAATATCTCTTTTATTTGCTTTATTGCACTGTAAGTCCATGGGTTTTTGGTCTGGGAAAATTTGTTTTATAAAGAAGATGTATTTATGCAAAGAGGGAGGGGGTCTATGATTTTTATTAAAGTAACCCCCTTACTTACTTCATTTAACGCGTACTGGATTATTTCAGAGTTCTTCTGCTGGGCCAGAAGTTGGATTAAAGGACTGCAATTTTTTTATCTGGTGGGCAGAAGTTCAATTGCCGAACTGCCACTTGTTCTGAAAGGCCGGAAGCAGGTCCACAACTTTTTTCCCTGGAAGGCTGATGAAGGGCCTTAACTGGTGGTTCCCGCACTAGAGGCCATCGACAGAGTTCGACGACGGGATTTGGGTATAAGTTTTGTGTCTCATTGTTTCTTATGTTTACTCTTCGTTTGCTTTTATTGATATAAATCAAACATTGAATTGGGGTAGCTCACTGATTTTAATTAATTTAATTTACATTTATTCACTGGTTTATCGGACGAATTAATCTAATTGCTTTGAGTTGTTTTCTCGTTTTAAAAGTCAAGCGCTGGCTGGATAACTTCATTCTTTTCATTAATTAGTCGGCAGATATAACCGCTCTGAATTTTATCTTTTTGTCATATGAATCAAGCTAACCATAGTTTTAATCTGATCTGGTGCTTTTATTAACTTCTCAAGTTTTTTGGATCTAATCATTGTGTCCGCTCATTGCGGCATATTATCACTATCAGTGCAGCTATTAGCGCACGCATACCTAGTTGCAAGAAGCTTAGTCTGCGTCAAGTGATCACTTTGATAAGTAGTGTTTAGTGCATTTAGTGATAAGGCATATAGAACCGAGGTTTTCCAACTGAATTGGTCTCTGTACGTACAATCTTCATATTGTACTCTGTTTATTTTATTAATTACTTTAAGTTATTTAACATTCTTCTGTCTACTCAACCACATTTTACTATAACCATTTTCTCCAGATAGATTGTTGCTGTGTTTGCAAAAAAAAAGGATTTAGTAGCAAATATAGTGTCCATTAAATTTTTAGATTGTGTTTTCTTGATAGGTTAAGTTGGTTGAGTATAGTGCCATAATTATTCTCATTTTCTTGAAAGTTTAAAATTAAGTACTAAGAACCGGTTAATTTTATGAGCGAATCTAGCCACTCGGTACAACACCTGCCGAGCTTTTTCCGTTTAGCTGGCTAGAACGGGTGGCGCTCAAACGACCCCACGACAGGGGCCGGGATTTGTAACGCGACTCTCCGGGGCTAGGTTCATTTTTTTTAATTAATTGGGAAAAAAAATCTAGGTTCAATCATAAAAAAAATGTGTTGCACTATGTAAAACTGACGAAGGCTCCCCTCAGGTTAGATAAATAACAATAACTATATCATTTATTTAATTCACTCTTTTTAAATCAAATTTCAAATCAAAGCCGTGAAATCTAATTTTACACAAATGGAAATATAATTTACATTAAAAAATCTCATTTTCAAAAGTTAAATTTTAAGTTACGAAAATATATTTCAAAAGATTTTTACTAACTCAAACTAAAGTTCCATAAATTGAAACATCTAAAACATTCCTTAGAAGTTTAAAAAAATAAAATAACAAACACTGAAAATTATTATTTGCCACTGCCCCTTTAGCAATTCCCCCAAAATGCTCGTTGTATATTCCACCATTGTAGAGACTGAATTGTTTGCCCACACATAATTTAAGATCTAGTATTTTTATATGGATCAGAGCCTACGATTCCTACTTCTTCTCTGAGGTTTAAGATTATTTCAAAATTCGCGTGAGCAGACGCATCAATAAAAAAAGAACGCAGAATACCTGATGGGGAAACACCCCAATAAGTGTATTAACTTGTCGTTTTTCACCGTATAGTTTGGTGATAACACCCTTTATATTCGTAGTATGATTCAGCCATAATTAAAACCCAATAGATTTATTTCACCCCATGTAAATAGTAACTTGTGCATTTAAAGCATCCTACTTCAGTTCCTCCTTAGTCCGAACCTGAATGGTCGATCCCAAAAATAAAAAAATAAAACAACCGCTGGATATATAGCAATTTGTCACTCTTCGTCAAGGAAAACGTTTTTAGTCGTTTTCAATTTAATATATCTTTGTCTCCGTTAATGTTATGTAAACAACACATGTCAGATAAAGAAATAATATTTTTCTCCCGCTCTATAGGGAGAATAGAGCGGGAGAAAAATATTATTTCTTTATCTGACACTCTGCTGGTAGGAAAAATTTAAGTTGAGACGAAAGAGTGCAGTACAAGCGTTCACACATCTATCTACCTCTCGTCGTAGCTCTGTTGGCGCCAAGATGTTAGGTAATTTTCTCATTTGTTTGCAAAGATATTTAAAAAATATCTGGTGTACTCTGCTTCGCTTTTTCAACACTAAATTAGAAACCCTTTTGGGCGTTTTAACGCATTTTCTCAAGACATACAAGTTGTAGCGTCTCTCCCGTTGTTCATGCCGATTGAAGGATAACATGGCAGATAGACAAATCTATTCCTGTACTCAAGATTCGAATCAAGCCTCGAAGTCTTATATCCCTGGTGAAGGTTATTTGAGAGAATTATAGAAGAAGCAAAGTAGCAAGGTATTTAGAGTGAACGGAAAAGCCGTCAGTTGAAATTTTAAAATAGAAGAAGTTTGATTAAATTCAGTGAAGAAAGGAGTTCGTGTTAAAGGCAAATAATCAAGAAGTTTTGTATAGATATTGGATATTGACTAATAGTTAACCTATTAACGGTAAATATAAAATGAAAGGATGAATGCATGAAAGTAGTGAGAACACATTTTATTTATTGACAATATTTAATGCAAATTAAATCATGCATTATTAAAGTACATAACACCCAAAAATATAATACATGTCTCAATTCGCACCCTATGAATAAAATCCCACCAACCTATGTTAATACAGTCCGTTAATTAAAGTGGTCAATTAAATATTTAATAACAATCCCCTTCTTTGTGGTCATAAACGATTTTAAAATCAATTGTTTACACAGCCCAACATCATTATAGGTGTACACAAATTATGTAATATAAAATTTTCTCTCTTAAAAGCTCTAATCGTGTTTAGGCGTAAGATATTTACAGTATTGCATAAGTGCACTGTTTTTAGTTAAGCTTTTAGACGATAAGACAGTTTTATGATTATGATAGTTACTCTTCGTATAAAATGGAATTGTATCCTCTTTTAACTTTCGGCCTTTTCGTAGCTACAATGTCACATTGTATATATTTCTCGCAATACAATTGCTTTTAAAAACAAGATTTCTTTATCACGAAACATAATTGGCACAGTCGGTAGGATCTTTTGAGATCACAAGTTTTGTTTGGAAGCAACAACGTGCTGCAGTTCCTGAAACAACGTCCTTATGGATGGTTTCAATCATTTGCGGAAGACGCGAACCATTCCATCCACGACCTAGGCAAGCAAATCCACTGATACTACTAAGAATTGATGAGTAGGTGATATTTTCCTTTTACGGTTTTTGTGTATTGCCTTTATTTTTCATGAAACAATTATTTTATTATTTCTAATATTTTTATATATTTATGTCAAGGACTGACGAAACTGCTATTAATAATCTTATTGCTCATAATATAGCCAATTTAAAAATAAACTCTAACTCAAAAACAAAAAATATGGCAACTTTAACCGCCGCAAAAGAAATTGCTCACACTCTTAAAATCTTCTCTGGTAGATCAAAATACCTTCAATTTTTGATTGCAAGTGTAAATCAATTTTATAATAGATATTCAAATAATCAAGGTGAGACTCTTAAAGAAATTATACTTTTAAAGGCGATTTCACTTTATGTCATCCTGAAATTAGTTCATGGAATTTAATAAAAGAAGTTGTAACCAATAAACTTCAAAAACGGCGACAATGTTCCAGTAGGCGTGGAGGTGACAACGCTGGAAGGCGAATGGTGAAGCAGGAGAATCTAACCGGCGGCGTTATATAATGGCCAGTATATATAGAGATTAGAAATAAGGCGTAGATGTAGTTGTTGTGTAAATGAAAATAAAGTATATTGTTAATAAAATCGTTGTTTACAGATCAGAAGTCGGATAACCTACGGTCCTACGTATTGTGTTATTTGTTGTGGAGAACGCAACGGTGAAATACGCGATTTCGGCGAGTTGAATCGCATTAGCGTTTTCTTCTTTTATTTGTGAGTGGCGGTATCACAAAAACTCTTAAGAAAAGGCGGGTTTTCTTACTATCCTTGACAGTAGATTGACATTTGACGATTTTTCATAGTCACTGAAATAAGTGCATTGTTGTATTGGTGATTATTATAAAATTGTGGCGTTTTAATTTATTGGTGTGGGTGTTTGAAAAGAAGTTTATTTGAGCGTTTGCCTATGGAGGAAGGCAGCAGCGACAAGTGGCCAAGGCAAAGGCGAATCGGCGATGAAGGACGAATCAGCCTCCATGGTACATAGGCTATTAAAAGGCGGTTTGGCAGCTAGTATTCAACAGATCGTGGCGGCCGAAATGGCAACGGCGGCGAAGCGAAAGGCGGCCGTTGGTACTGGCAGTACCAAGGGCATCATGAAAGGCGAAAAATCAGGTGAGAGCGTTGCTGTGCATGCTTGTGGCGATAAAGCGGACTCCGCTTGCACTTCGGGCTGTATGGGGTCAAGGGCAAGGGCAGGCGGCGATATTATTGACCCTTTTGATCCCGACAGCCGGGACTGTAACGTAGTCAGGTGGCTAAAAAAATGATCAGTTGGGCGATATCCATGGCTGGTCGAACTATGAGAAGGCGTATTTTATGCAGGTGAAATTGCAAAGCGCAGCAACTAGCTGGTTTAATCGGCTTGATAAGTATGACCTCTCATGGGAAGACTGGAAGGCGTCTCTTGAAAAGGCGTTTCCTAGAGTACA
Source organism: Pissodes strobi (assembly GCA_016904865.1). Taxonomy (NCBI): domain Eukaryota; kingdom Metazoa; phylum Arthropoda; class Insecta; order Coleoptera; family Curculionidae; genus Pissodes; species Pissodes strobi. The sequence goes on from MU182329.1 coordinate 12,188, forward strand.
TCATTTCGCTCAGGTGCTCAAGGAAATGGTGGCGAGGGTTCAATTGAATGGCGAATCAATGGCTCATTATTACCATGACAAAATGGCGTTGATCGAGAGGTGTGAGCTTTCAGGAACAAAGGCGCTTTCTTGTCTGATTGATGGTCTACCTCTTGATCTACAGGCGAATGCGACAGGTATCAGCGTCCAGTAACTGATAGAGCGGAGCTGAAGCGGCAAGGAGGTCCCACGTACAGTTCCATGGTGTCCAAGGTGCCAAGGCCAGAGCAACAACAGATGGCGACGGCGAAGTCTGGCATCAGGTGCTACAACTGGCAGCAAATGGGCGACCACGTGAGCCGGAACTGTCCCAAACCTAAGGCGGAAAGGTGTATGCGTTGTGGACGGACTGGGCATGACCGGTTCAACTGTAAGAAACGTGGTTTTAATCCGAAGCAACAGTGTCAGGTGAGGTTAGTAGATGTTATCAAAGATGCTTACAAAAAATCGGCGGTCACACAGAGTGGATTGAAACTCAAGGCGTATATCGACACTGGGAGTGAGCGAAGCATTATCAGGCGTGAGGTGTTTGACACTCTTGGTGGCGGTATAGAAGTTAAACCATCCTCTGTGATCTTGAAGGGTTTTGGGGGCGCTGCGTGCACAGTGAAAGGCGAGGTAGAAATATCAGTCATTGTGGACGGCATCGCATTGGGCATCAAGGCGTTAGTTGCCGAGTGTGATCTTGCTGGCGCTGATTTACTTTTAGGGCAACCGGCGTTGGCTACCCCAGGCGTCACTTTAACAGTAAATGGTGGCAAAGTGGAGCTGTCCCGTGCTGACGCAGCGACGGAACTGCTCCAGCGGATCACTCTGGAGGACGATGAGATGTCTCACAGAGTGCTGTGTCTGGAGAGTTTCAGTCTGGGCCCTGGCGAAGAGGCAGACATGACCGTGGTGGTGGAAGACGGTAACCAAGGCGAACGGTACTGGGTCTCCGCAGGGCGTTACGAGAGTCGTGGAGCTGTGGTGGCAATTGGCGGCCAGGTGCTCGCAGGCGGCGAGTCTACGAAGCTGCATCTGAGAAATGTAGGCGACAAACGGATGAGGTGGAATATTGGAAGTGTCATGGCGAGAGGCACTCTCATGGGCGAAGCTAAGGTTCAGGTAAATCAAAGTTTGACAAGTAATAATGTAGTAGATAAACTTAATCTGTGTGATATCCGAGTGGGTGATATAGGCGAAAATAATGTGCGAAAATTTTATGATTTGTTAGAGAAAATGGCGGTGTGTTTCTCTCGAGGCGATGACGATTTGGGTGTGACTCCTCTTGGCGAAATGAGAATACAGCTGAGAAAGATAAACCGGTGGTGTATAGGCCTTATAGGTTGTCTTATGCTGAGAGAGCATTGGTGTACAACACCTACTGAATGCAGGCGTAATACAAGAAAGCTAGTCGGAGTATGCAAGTCCTATTGTCCCGGTTCCTAAAAAGAATGGCGAGATGCGCATGTGCGGCGATTTTAGGGCTTTAAATTATATTACTCTGAAGAACCATTACCCCACCCATTACCACGGGTGGAGGATCAACTTGACAGATTGGCATCAATTCCTACTGATGTGCATGGCGTAAGACAATTTGTCAGCTTGGCGAGTTACTTTAGGAAGTTTGTGAAGAATTTTGCTATTATAGCGAGACCTCCGACAAATTTGACTAAGAAGGAGGTTTCATGGCTTTGGGGCGGGAGCTTTCGAGAAACTTAAGGTGGCGCTAACAAATAGGCCATTGTTAGGATTGTATGACAGCAAGGCGGAAACCGAAATGTATACAGATGCTAGCAAATTAGGCGTGGCTGGTATGCTGATGCAAAAACAGGCGAATGGCGACTTGACTCCGGTAGCATACTACAGTCGGGCTACTACGGCGTCTGAGCAGTCCTGACATAGTTATGAACTTGAAACGTTGGCGATTGTTGAGTCTGTAAGGCGTTTCCGTGTTTATTTAATTGGCATTCATTTTAAAGTGGTGACTGACTGCTCTGCTGTTAGGGCTACTAGAATGGAAAAGGATCTTCTTCCTCGAATTGCGCGATGGTGGATGGTCTTACAGGAGTATAACATCACAGTTGAGTATCGAGCGGGCCACAAGATGCAACATGTGGATGCGCGTAGTCCAAATCCAATTGCTGATGTTCTTATGGTAAACCTGAGCGAAGATGATTGGTTTTTGACGGTTCAAATGCAAGATCCGAAGGCACAGGCGTTGGTAATCAGTTTGCAGGAGGGCACGGCTGATAAGGGCGTGAAAGCTGTGTACAAAGTGGCAAATGGGCGATTGTATAGGAAGACTCTACTTGGCGATCGTTTGTATGTACCTGCTATAGCGAAATTTAGTTTGGTACGCAAACATCATGATGATATTGGTCACGATGTCTTAGTTTAATGAAACAAGCTTACTGGTTTCCAAAAATGGGGCGCTTTGTTAGGAAATATGTGCAGGCTTGTTTAGGTTGTGCATTCGGTAAGGGCGATCATGGTAAGGCGAGTGGTCTTTTTGCATCCTATTGAAAAGGTGGCGATTCCTTTTGATACGGTGCACATTGACCACGTGAGGCCATTTTGCCGAAGCAAAAGAGGTAATCAGCATGTGCTCATGGTGATCGATGCATTTACTAAGTATACACTGGCGTAGGCAATGAAGACTTTACGGTCTTCTGAAACAATACTCAAATTAAGAGAGGTGTTTGGCGAATTCGGCTACCCAAGGCGTATTATTTCTGACCGCGGGCTGGCGTTTACAAGCAAGGCGTTTGCTGACTTTTTGGCAATTGCGAGGTGTGAAACACGTGCTGAATGCAATTGCTACACCAAGGGCGAATGGTCAGGTTGAAAGGCAGAACCGCACTTTGTTGAATGCAATAGAGGCGAGTGCAACATCCGAGGATCATTGGGATGAGGGGATGCTTGACATTGTGTGGGGCCTTAATCATACCACAAATCAAAGCAGTGGTTTCTCCCCGGCCCAACTAATGTTTGCACATGGTGATGGCGTGCATGCGAGTCTGACTGGTGAGGTTCAAAAGGCAAATACTCCGTTGGCAGAAGGCGAGACCTATGGTGATTTAAGGTCCAAACTTCTGTTGAGACGGCAAAAGGCAAGTGCAAATCTGACAAAGGCGGGGTGTAAAATGAAGGTCGTATTCGATAAAAGGTGTAAGGTTGCAACCGCAGGCGACACCTTCAAAGTAGGCGATTTGGTGTTATGGCGGCAGGCTGGAACTTGTTCAGGGGAAAAAGGTTTAAATCAAGAAATTATCAACAAGTGTGACGGCCCGTACAGGGTGGCGAAAGTGTTAGGGAATGACAGATATGTTATAATGGCCGTAAAAGGTGTAAGGGGCTACAAAAGTTTCAAAGCTGTCGTAGCAGTTGATTCTTTAAGGCGATCTCACAGTAGCGCTCCAGGTGAAAGTCAGCAAGATGCAAGCGATACTGATGGTGAATGCACTGATCGACAAGATTTGATTGACTTACTGGAGAGCTAAATTAATGAGGGTATTAATTGTTGCAGGATGGCCGAATGTAACCAACAAATTTCAAAAACGCCGACAATTTTCCAGTAGGCGAGGAGGTGACAACGCTGGAAGGCGAATGGTGAAGCAGGAGAATCTAACCGGCGTTATATAATGGACAGTATATATAGAGATTAGAAATAAGGCTTAGATATAGTTGTTGTGTAAGTCACAGAGGCGAAATAAAGTATTTTGTTAATAAAATCGTTGTTTACAAAGTACTTCGAAGGAAATTTGGCGATAAAGTTAGTAGACGAACTCTTAGTCATCCACTTAACTAGATATAAGAACGAACCCATATTAGACTTTGTAGATAGACTTAGAATATTAATGTCAACTCTGAAAACCTCATTCAAGTAACTAAAACAGCACTGATCGAACAAACAAAATTAAATGCAATTACGGTACTTATGGCAAATTCTTCTAGCGAATTAGGAACCCTATTGATGTGTAAGAAACCTCAGGACTTTGATAACGCATACGCCATCACTTTAAACCATTCAATTGTCGAACAGCAGATTAATATTAGAGAAACACCAATTTTTCAAAGTAAAGTGCTACATAAATCCCTATTAAATAAACCAAATTTTCCACCTCAAAGAAACGCATTTATTCCAATATTCGCAAAGTCAACCTCAAAATTCAATCAATTCAAACGATTTTAACTCTTATGATACACCAAAACCAATATTTCCATCTTAGCCTATGAATATACAATTACGTCAGTAAATACAACGCCATTTTCCAACCAACCGCAACCGTCAAGTGTTCGGACAACAAAAAACGTTTTTTACAAAGAAAATTTTCATAAACCAACCGAACCTCCTAATCGCCTATCAGGTGTAAGTGCCACACCTAGAAGAATGTTCCAAACACACATTCAACAAAACATAATTATTGGACGCAAAAACCTTACAATTTTTTTTGTCCTTCCAAGAATTGACTTATTTAGGTGATGAAACACCTACCGTTAAACAAAGCTATGCATATTGCATGGACACATTAGAAGATGAAATGTATTACCTTATCAATCAATCTCTTGAGCAAAATCCAGAAAAACAATTTCAAGAAGAACATATCCACAATTATGAATTAGAAAATCAAACAGAAGAAAAATCCGATTATACACTACATACACTCCTTCATAAACTTAAATAGTTTTCAAACCAATTCCCTACCATATATAGAAATAGAAAAACCACCAATTAAGCTACTTATATACTTCATTATTACCACCCATTATTGCAAAACAAATTTTTCCAAAAACATATATTTCAATCTAGTCACACAATAGTTACCTGTATTGCCAAAACAGAAACAAAATCAAAATTCCCTTTCTAAATGAATTCGGTATTAATGAAAACCTAGAATGTATCCCCTATAACTTCCATGTGTTCTTTGATGGAATTTTGTTTAAGAAAATTAAACTTAAATATTGATTTTCTTAATTAAATATTTTATAACGGTTCTATTACAAGACAAGGGCATCCCAGTCATGCCATATGCATAGGACTGCATAAATTTCTCAAATCTCAATCCACTACCATTTGAGTAATTCTTATTTGCAAGAAGTTTAAGTACATTGTATATAGAAGATAGAAGCTAAGAGGAGACTTAGTAAGTGTTTTTAAGTGATTTTCCCCTGTGCTGGAAGATAAACTGCTGAACGATTGAACGTTGCTCGTCAATTGGTGAACATAGTGTACATAGTAGATTATTGTGGACAGTAAGATACTATTTATCCTGTTATTATTGCTTATATATTACTGTGTTTCATCTCAGAGTTATCTTAGCTAGTCGAGCTCACACTGAGCAGTTCCGCATGGCCATTAATGAACATTTACGTGTGTATAGCTGCAAAACTGTGTTTATAATCATATACTTGTTTAAAGTTACAATTGTTTATGCAATGCTTTAGTTTTTAAAGGCATTATTCATATGATCTTGTGCAAGGTCGTTACCTAGCATCGACAGATATTGTCCATATCGTAGCACTGCCTACATACAATGATTTAATGTTTATATTTTATTTATTTATGAGCTTCAAGTTGTTTTCAGGTAAAATAACTTATTAAAATATTCATATAATGCTGAAGGTATTTGTTTTATTTACATATTCACTTTAGAACTAGCCCCTATGGTAAATTTTAGTGCCTATGAGCAGTCTCTGTTTGTTTAGAAAATCGACCAAGATCGAATCTCCATACCAGAAAACTGCGAACAATACTTACGTCAAATGCATAACAATATTATCGAAATTCTACTCTCGCTATTAAAAGTCAAAAATGACCAAGTACCCTTGGAAATTTGCAATTTAACTAACTAAAGTGTAAGGATCCACTTCGATCTTAACTCTATTGCAGAAAAATGTTTAAATTCAGTGATGAACTATATGAAATTTTTATGTCGAACAAATCACAGAACGATACCATAACGAAATAGATATCATTCCAGTTTTCGGTTTCTCCCTATTAAGATCCGATCATTTAAATTCCGAAGAAAAAACTGCACTTCAGAAATTAATGAAACAATTTCCACAAATCCTTCATAAGCCAAATGTAAAATTAAACTTTATCAATCAAATTAAACATGAGATAAAAACTTTCGACGATATCCCTATTTATACAAAATCGAATAGATATCCATATGTCTATAAGCAAGAAATACAGAGGCAAATTAATAAAATGTTAGAAGACGAAATTATTCGACGCTCTTTAAGCCCTTGTAATTCTCCCGTTTGAGTAGTTCCCAAAAAAGTCTACGCATAAATCGCGCATAGTCATTGATTATAGAAAATTAAGCGAGAAAACAATCGACGATAACATTTCTGATATTCTAGACAAACTAGGACGGTCACAATATTTCACGATCCTTTAGTCTTCGGATTTCATCAATGAGATGCACTAAAACTCGATACACAAAACGGCATTTAGTGTAGAAAATAGCCATTACGAATATGTTCGTATGCCATTTGGCCTTTAAAATTTCCCAGCCACAGGACAACGTTCATGTTGGAAGTTTATGTTGTAAGCACACATTAGTTTACACTTTAAGGTGTTGTTGTTAGGTTTTAATGAGATAAGAGTTATCTTCTTTTGATCCTTAGATAGAAAATATTGAAGCCAGGATTCAATATCAGAAACTTCGTTACCTCCTCAGATATTTTTAATACTTTTGTCTCTCCGCCAGTAAAATGGTAAAACTGTTTTCGACCTGGTTCAATGTTCTTTGTTATGCTGAGTGAGAATAGTTATACCTCCGATCCAACTCGATTAGTGGATCAATATCAGCACTAAAGTAGCTAGAACGAACTTTCAACGTGCGACATGGCTAGAAGGAAATTAAACGTCGTGAAGTCTACGACATGACTAGAAGGAAATCAAACAAACACCTGTTTTATACTGGCTTATTGTTAAAGAAGGATAAGATAAGATGTTCACAATTATATCCATTATCGTGGTTGAAAAAGATTTTACAATATTTAAAATAGCTAAAAAACCTCTTTTAGAGGATTTTATCCTTTACTTTAGTCTTGACTAATTAGAACACTTTCATTCATTTTTGGAGTTCTCGGTAGAGCATCTCTCATAAAAATGCCACGAAAATTGCTCAAGTTCAGTTGTCAGGCATATCGCCCGATATCGATAATGGTCAGTGGTGGTCTAGGTAGCTTTATTAGAATTTTTTGATATCGTTCTTAGTAACAGACAATATTTTGTCGGCAAGATATAGATCATTATATTTATAAAGCAATAGCTTCCTACTTTGGCTATATCTTTCAGATTCTTTAAATTCGTATTTTACAATTACGGCATCATTTACAGCATCGACCATGTGTAATTGGTCGATGTTTACAGCTTTCGCAAGCCCTGCTGCTACTCCGCTTAAAATTCGTAATTCTTAAGCTATCGACAATGGGTTTAAGTGGAAATAGTCCACTAACTTTATGTACTCGAATAACTCTTGGTTGATCGAAAATTGGAAATGGTTAGTAAAAGTAAAACAGTAAAAAGCTCTTGCACTGCTTTAATTGCATTTACTAACCATTTCCATTTTCAGATTTTTCTTCCTTGACAACGGGGGCAGATTTTTTCCTAGAAATGTCGACCGTTTTCCACTTCTTTTAGGTTTTTCAGCTTTTCTTTTAGGGTTTTCAGCTTCGTTGGGATCACTGGGGCCAGAGCCGATGCGACCCTATTTTCCAAAAACCGTACAACTGAAGTCGAGTTAAAAGCAAAAATTTATAAGATAAACATGAATCCTCCACAACAATATAAAACATTTCTACATATAGACCTGTCTAAAGTTCAAACTAGTAGTGTGTTGTAGCCGGCGCCATCTATCCTGTAACTTGCTAGGTTTATCGAAGATAGATGGTACTATACTATAGTAAT
>MU182329.1:43803-63036 GCA_016904865.1 Pissodes strobi
ATTTTAATTTTAGTTTTAATCATCTCCTGATGATGCTAACATGGTTATCGAAACGCGCGTCGAGTGCAAATATTCTGTTTCGGTATTGTGGATAAAACTCTGTTTTAGTGCATAATTTGAAACTAACTTTAATTCGTGGTATTAAGTGGGAATTTCAGTGGTAATTTAAGTGGTAATTAGTGGTAATTAGTGGTAATTAGTGGTAATTTAAGTGGTAATTAGTGGTAATTAGTAGTAATTAGTGGTAATTAGTGGAAATTAGTGGCAATTTAAGTGGTATTGAGTGGTAATCCTTGAGGTAATAGAGGAAATGAGTGGTAATTCGGAGGTAATTACTGGTAATTTGTGGTAATTTCTGTCAAAAGTGGTATTTTAGTGTACACAAATTCACTACTGAAATCCCCCTCGATCTTAGACGTCCCCCAAGGCAAGGCTCTCCCCACCATATCGAACATCAACACTACCATGGCAGAAGTCAAGTTTAATCACCGTGATATTCGTAAAATCCTTAAAGAACTGGATACGCAAAAGGTATCAGGACCGGACGGAATACAGTTAAAGAACTGCGCCAACGAACTAACACGCGTTTTTTCCAGGCTTTTTCTCTGTCTTACTAGAGAGATCTACCCATCTTCTTGGAAAGTCGCTCGAGTGCAACCTGTTCTAAAAAAGGCAAGAAAACCACGCCCTCAAACTATCGCCCAATTGCCTTGCCTCCAATAATCGCCAAAGTCAGGGAACGTGTAGTCAATCAGCAACTACTCAAGTACCTCGAGAACAACAGAATAATCAGAGATAATCAATACGGCTTTCGCAAAGAGAGATCGACTGGAGATATATTGGCATATGTCACTCATATATGGAGTAGGGCAATTGAGAACTACGGAAAGTCTCGTGGGATTGCATTGGATATTTCGAAGACATTCGACAGAGTTTGGCATGACGGCTGCGCAACTGCCTTCGGACTGCCAACCTCTCTCTGCAGCCGGTGTTGGGGAAACACCCCAACATGTGTATAAACTATCGTTTTTCACCGTAAATTTTGGTGATAACACCCTGTATGTATGTAGTATGAAAGAACAGTAACTAAATTCAAAATAGATTTATTTCACCCCGGGTACATCCCAATTTGTGCAGCTAAAGCAGCATATTTCAGTTCTTCATTACGACTCCTTAGTCTGAACCTGGATGGTCGATCCCATTATATAAAAGAATCGCTGAAAATATACCTTTGTTTCCGTCACTGTTGTTAAAAACAAACAATAATGTGTCACATAAAGAAAGAAACGAGTTTCTACCCTTTCACTCGTCTGTGATGCGTCGGTCCAGTCACCGCTCCCCATAAAGTTATCGCCAAAAACCAACTAGCCGTGTTCTAGCACTGTTTGAGGCAAATGATTAGTTTTTTCGCATTTTGTTAATTATTAATTTCGCGTTCTAGATCGGTCAAGTCACCGCTTTCTAGCCTCTAAAAGTGCAGTTCCAAAGTTTACTCGAGCAAGAGCGAAAGCTCTCGTTCTCGTCTTCGCGCCAAAAAATCACACCCTTTTAGGCAATTTCTCCGTTTGTATGCACAAATATTAGAAAATATTTAGTGTACCTCTGTTATCTTTGTCCACGTTGGACAAATGCCTCTTTTAGGAGTTTTTAACGACACCAGAATCGACGTAGCGTCTCTGTTCCCTTGTAGTTGAAGAGAAGAATAAAAATGGCGCCTGCATATTGGCAGTAAAGGCAATCCATTCCAAATCCCAGCAAAGCGAATACATGAATCCAATGTGTAAAGTTTAATGGGCTACCCCTGGGTACTATAACAGGAGATAAAATATGATATCAAGGTATTTTGTAGAGTGAAAGAAAAGTTGGAATTTTAAAGGCAAACTTTTCATTTTAAATTAACAAATCAAGACTTCTTTTGTAGCTACTTAGTAATAAGTAACTTGTTGTATTTCTAGATTTATGAGAGTGAATGAGTGAATGCAAGATAGTAGTATTTAGAAAATGCACATATTTTTTATATCAATTGCAAATGTATAATTGCATTATTAAAGTACGTTAACATACCTACCTGGTTTCAATTCACATAATCTATGTGTAAAACCCCCAGCACCTTATTTTAATACAGTCCACTAATTTTAATGTAGTTAATTATACTGTTAATTGCTACCCTCACTTTGTGGTAAAAATGCACTTTGTGGTAAAAATGAGTTAAGAAAATTAATTTGTTTGTACCGACCAGCTGGCTTGCCAGTGTACTTAAGAAACGATCTCTGTACGTTGCAATTGATGGACACATCTCAGACATATTCACCATTAACGCGGGCGTGCCTCAGGGCGCAATACTTTCTCCCACTTTAGAACAACTCAGAAGAGAAAAACCTTTACCACTAACTGAGACTTATCATCGCAGACAGGAGCAGCTGATAACAGCAATTAATGAAGATCTGGAGAAAGTTCAAACTTGGGGCGACAGAAATTTGACCCATTTCAATGCAGCAAAGACCCAAGCAACCACGTTTACGAAGAGGGCCAATACGGCGGGCCGATGATATCATTATGGCAGGATCGACCATTCCTTCATCCTCGTCAATCAGACTAATGGGTGTCTTGGTCAACAGCAATATGTCCTGGCATGACCACGTTGCTAACATCGCAAAATCAGCCTCCCAGAATCTGGGGTGCCGCACCAAAGCATACCCTAAAGCTGCTGGATTCCATTCAGAAGAGAGCTGTGCGTCTCGTCGGCGATCCGGAGTTGACCCGGACTCTGGATGGTCTGGAACACCGAAGACATGTGGCCGAGATGCCCCTGTTTTCACGGCAGATGTTACCAGATATTACCTGGATTTGGCCCGCCTCATCCCGCTCCTGGCAACGCCTGTCAGACAGTCACGACAGACGGCAAGAGCCCACCAGTTCGTCGTACAACTGGAAACACATATAACATCGCTTTACAAGAACTCCTTTGTTTGGCGCACTGCATCACTGTGGAACTCATTCCCAGGCCATCTGTTTCCACGGAATTATAACCTACAACTATTCAAGAACCTTGTCAATCAATATCTTCGCACACACACCGCTCTTCGAGCGCCATTGCATCTCCCTTTGGTGTGTGTGCCACTGCCATCAAAAAACGATTTTTGAGATAAATAGTAGGCTCAAACTGAATAACCAGAGTCAGTTAAATACAAGAGAACGTGACTGAATTTGCTAACGCTTTGTATATATAACCCGATCCTTGATGAGGCAAAAGTCATTGCTTATATGAGTATCAGTAACAGAAGTGGTAACCCCTAGCGGGTCTTGCACTTAGGCCACCAATTGGGCCCGTTGTGCCCCCAGCCCGCATTAGAGGACCTCCAGGATGCCGGTTTTTCTTAAGAAAGCCCGCATCTCCTTCAAACTAACACGATTGGCACTGAATCTGGCTCGATCGGCCTCGCGCCAAAGATTCTGTGTCTTGCCCACGCGAAGGAGGGACATTCCGTAAGTAGATGGTATGGGATCTCTTCGGCCTCCATGCACCATTTACACACCACCTCCCCTGCAATTCTCAGGAGAGTTAGGTGCCGTCTAAGCCTACAGTGCCCTGTGTAGAATCCTAGTAGGACCCTGCACTCATTCCTAGGTAGGCACAGCAACTTTTGGCGAGACCCGTCGCAAACCCATGTATCATGAGTCTCGTGGGTCCCATCCCCAGAGCCGTCCGCCAAACCTCTTCAGCTCGACCCTCCGTCCAGGCCTCCAACGCTCTTTCTCGAACACTATGAGTCATTGCTTATATTGACAGTACCTATTTAAATATCGAAAAAAAAAATAAACTCCTCGTCAGACTCAAAGACATTTAACCTAAAAGAAAAGGGAGGTTGTTTGTTTTCCCCAACATTGAGTCACATTCTAAGGTCGATAGACGTAGCGTTGCTAAATTTAAAGTTTACCAGTTACTGTAAGAAATGACCCAGTAAATAGCTAATAAACAAGTAAAAAAAAAAACGAGACACCAGACCTATGGATTTGCTTTTTTTCGATTCTGTCGTCATATAAACATTTTTTTTCATAATAAATTATAAGACTAAATAGCTATTTTCCCCGTTTTTGACCCATCAAAAAACCGGTTCTGACGTTTCTACAGTGCCGCTTCCCTTCGTTCCGCCTTGTTTTAGGCGCAAAATATGTATAGTATGCGCGTAATAAAGTAAGTGCACCAATAGAATGAGAGCATTGAAGGACGACAACACCAAAGGCAGGAAATAAACACGGTAATACAGTGGCGGGGATCATATATTATCAGACATTTAATAAGACTCTTTGTAGATTATATACCTAAAGCCGCTGCTACACTGGAACGTTGCCGTTTGTTCGCATTCGTTTGCGTTACTACTCGCTCGCGGGACGCGTTCCTCAAGGCCTGCGACACTTGAACGAATGACCTGAATATTTGCATCGACAGCATTCAATTCGCGCTCTTAAAGAACATTTCTACATTCGTGACCATGCATTTCCTTTTGATCTTTTTAATTTATCTACGACGGGAAACGTTCGTTCGCATTGATGACCCTTCGCGGCCATTGGCGCCCTCATAAAATCGCGGGAAATAAACATCCAGGTCTGCGAACGAATGGGAGCGAATCCTCAGCAATGCGAGCGAATGGAAACCTTCATTCCAATGTGACAGCGGCTTAATACAGGCACTTCCGGTGTTTAAAATAAATAAAATATATATTTTTTTGATTGTTTATTAGATTTATACAATAGCTTAATAGAAATTTACAAGTTTAGCAAATCTAAATGAACTAATTACAGACAATTTGATTTATTTGCGCTACATATACTCATGTTATAAAATTACTAAAAAATACTTTAGATTTATTACTTTTTTCTAGATAAACCAGTTTATTTAGCAGGTTTTTCTTAGTGTAGCAGTATTTATAATGACATGAAAATATATTTTTAATACGTATTTAATAGAAGAAAATAGTTATTAGTCTACTTTTTGAATATATGTAGTCATTAACCAGATATTTGTCATATTTATAGATTTTTAAATAAAATTTATTTGATTCAGTTATTTTTTATTTGTCCCAAAAATAATGATAACCAATTTATTAATTCAAGAAACTCATTATGAGGTCAAAAGTGCAATTAAATAATGTAACTTAAACTGCTCTGATTTTATTTTTATTGTTTTATTCATCTAATCACTTTTTGTAATGTATGATTTAGACCATCCTGTAGATACTTTGCGGTCCGGCAAACTTCAAAACATGAGTCTAACTTCTAAAGGTATGTATTGTAGTGTATCAGGAAAACACTCGGTATTTCATAAATTAGATCGTGAAGGCAACCCGACTAGTTCGAGGTCTAGACGAAGTTTATTTACATTAACCATTACACGTAATAGTATTGTTTTACTCCAACGAACGCGATACTAGACACGGGCGACAAGGTTAGGTCAACCTTGTTGAACTGGCATTGTTATTGTAACATTATATTCATAATATGAACCTACACCAACCCGGCATATATAGAGAGAATACAAGACTGACTGACGCAATTGATATGCGTACGCAGATTATAAGAATATACACTATGTAGCGTTACCATCTTATATATTCTTTGCTAAAGTTAATACAGAGCTCTATAGTTACCTGGAGTATTATTCTATAAATAAAAGGAGATCTTCATGGCGATCCTGCCATTCGCAACGTGTGTCGTGAGTTTTAAGTGTGCGGCGGTGAATCCTGTTTAATATGCAACTCTAAGCTAGCGGAGGTCACCGATACAGGTGTGGTGAACTCCTACTTAATAGTGGAACAGGAAGAAATCAGGATGCCGATGGACATGAGGGTAGCAATATACGCTTTGGTGGCAGCAGCTATGACAGCTTTATTCCTAAAACTGAGAGCTGCTTACCGGAAGGAAGTAAAGCGGCAAATATCCAGAAGTATGGTCATCAGGGCGCATGCAGCCGAAGTTTAGCAGCTCATAGGATAGCAGTTATGGATGAGTAAGACATATTTGTAAAACTTAAGTGATTGCGTGACTATTGAACAGTGAACTATTCAAATTTACGATTTTACATTTTATTATTCAGCATATTATTATTTTTTACTATTTATTATTAGCATTGTTCTTACCATATTTCTACTATAATATATATTATTCTTACCAATATTACCATTATTATCTCCGATACCGATTATTATTACGATTTATTTTTACACATATGATATCTATACCGTTATACTATGACTATTTATTGGGGGATCCATACGACCGAAACACTACGCAGAGTTGGGCAAACTACTTAAAAAAAGGTAGTTGAGTATAACTACTAACTACTTTAACTAAAGAGTAGTTAAACTACTAACTACTAGTAATTTGTACTCGAATTTTCAACTACTTTTTTAACTACTATCACGTCATAGCATATTTTTTATTTATTTATTTATTTGAGACTATATAAAATATATAAAAATATTATACAAAATATAAAAAACATATATTTTAACAATAAAATAAAGATATATTGCTGCACCTAGATGCGATATTCTACTAACACAAAACACTCATAATTATATCAAGAAAAAAAAATAAAAGCTGCTACTGCTATTATTAAAAGATACTGCATTAGATTTAAAAAAAACTAAATGTTCAAAAAGTTTGTCTGTAATTGCGTTTCTCCTTGAGGAGCTGCGTAAAGTGGCGAAATTAAGTATTCTTTCCACTGGAGAGCTGCTTGGTAAAACTGTGTTGTATTTAATAAAAATATTTGCTGTATTAACTTGTACTCGTTTAGTGAGCCAATATTACTCCTTTCATCGTCCAAATATTGTAAAAGCTCTAGTTCAAGCTTACTTTTAAAGGATTTAGTTCTGATTTATTATCATGGGCATGGGACTCATGGGAGGCTTTTTGTAAATTTTTAATTTTCAAGTTTGATTCTTCCCTAAAATCCAAAAACTCATTTCATGGTTGCAAATTCTCTTCTGAATCTGAATTTGAATCACGAATTATCGAATCATTTGGAAATAAGTCACAACAGGTATTAATTGCTATTTTGATAATTTGTTCGTTATTGACAGGACCTTATATGAACTATGCCATCTTAGTTTTATGGTTGATATGGTAACGGCAACGATTACAGATTCCTCGTTAATACAAAAAAGGCTTTTAAATCTATTTTGGAGGGACACAGGTAGTTTGTCGATAACAAACTGCAAATTTATGATGCTTGTGATCAATTTTAACTTCTATAATTTTACTTTTAAAAATACTATAGTCGGCCAAATATCCGTAAAATATTCTTGCATTGCAAAAATAACAACGTTTCGGCTATAGGTGCCAATACGGCTGCTTATTCCTGCAAATGTGAAGCTTTCGCACAAATATTTCAGTTTTGTTTTTTCGTTCAAAATATGTTTGATGGACATATAGGTAGAATGAATTCCATCGTGTTACGGACAGGTAACTTAACGTGTGTCCTAGGACACCTTTTATAATTTCTACGCTTTTCGGTCCCCCTGCTTTGTTCCAGAGAAGCGAATATTTATGCAGAACTTTTCGTGTCTTCTTCTAAACGTTTGATTGGCACTAAGAGCCTTATTGACATCAGTTGTTGCCAACAAATTTAAAGTACCACTAGCACAGCGCTTATGTTTTGGAAGCAATGGATAATTTCCATTTTCTTGGAAGTCGCCCATGTCATCCTCACTATTGTATTCGTCATCAGTTTCTGGAAGAGGTAATTTAAGTCCAAATACAGAAAATGCTTTTACAAAATTACTTCCGTTAACTGTGATAGTGGATAGTATTTTATTATTGTCTAGTTCGAAAGAAACATGTATATCCTCTAGAATTTCTGATACGCTATCGTGTATGTGTGAGCCAGGAAATCTGCGCCAAGTTAGTGCAATAGAATGTCTTGAAAAGAATACAATGTACCGTAACTCCCATAAAACTTCTTCTTCTTGCCGATCAAATATTTGCTGTGGTACAAACATATTTTGCATTACAAAGCCTTCCTTTAATATTAACCATTTCTTCTTTATATAATTCATCAATTTTACCTGTCAGTGTTCTTCTACTCATGACTTTCAGGTGTGTGTTTGAGAAAAAATCTCGAAAACTTTCATGATCTACAACGGATAGTGGCACCATTGTTTTTACTATAAAGTTCAAAAGTTTCCTGACTGTCGACTTTCCTTATTTTTTGTTTGCATCTCAAGCTGCTTTCGATGGTAGTTTGTGTGGAAGTACTTGCGTCCGAATCGAGGCTTTTTCTTTTATTCCTGACAGTTATTTTTTTATTATCTTCGTATTTTCAGCAACTTTCCTGGTGTTTGTTTGTTAAATGTGTTAGAAAGTTCGATGATGATGAGTAAAATCCTTTCAGTTGTATATTTTTTCGCAGGCATAGAAAACATTTCGCTTTTAATGTATTTTCTTTAAATTCGGGAGGGACAAAAAATGTTCCATCGAATAATGGTTAATGGTGAAGACAAAATCTTCCTAACTGTACCCAAAATTATCTTAAGCACTTAAATACTTTCAAAATAGTTAAACTACGTCTGATGTAGTTGAGAGTATGAAAAGTAATTAAACTACCAAAAGTAGTTAGAACCAAGTAGTTAATTACTTTTTCAACTACTTTTTTGAGTATTTAAATAAAATAATAAATCTACTCAAGTACAACTACTTCAATCGAACAAGTAATTTGAGTACAACTACTTTTCTCAAAAAAGTAGTTAACTACGTAGTTAACTACTTTAGTAGTTAACTACTGCCCAGCACTGACACTACGTATATATTTTATTAATTTCATTTTACTTTTGTTCTATTTTGGCACAGCATTTCACCTATTTAATTATTTTACGTGATAAGTCATCGTATCCCCGCAATTCTAGTAAAAGCGAATCTATTTTATGAATAATATAAAGTGGGAAGAGACCTTGTCCAGGATACAAGACATAAAAATTGCTATTAACAACGAATCAAAAAGAATTCTTAAAAACAGACGCCAAAGGCGGAAAACATTAAAAAATAAATTCGTGATAATTTACTAAACTTATACAATAAATTTATCAAAGTCGTTCGTTCAGTTTACAAAACTCTAAGCGATGAACAAATACTTACTGTTAAGAAACTTTTTACTTCAATAAGGGACAACGTAATAAGAGCGTATCAACTGTTGAAAGCCCTATATAAGATACCTACTTCGTGTATCGAATATATTGACCCTGAAGTATTAGAAGAAGACATAGAAGAAGCCGAATCAGAAGAAGATACGCAAACAGATTGCAAAATGGCTATGACAAACGCTGAATTTTTCAATTTAGCAAGTAAAATTTTCTCAACAGAATTCGATGGCTCACCCGATAAATTCAGAAAACCACGAAGCCAATGCAGTAACCTACATAAAGACGAGATTAATTGGGAAACCCGAATTCCCACCTTTTATTCGTGTTTTTCTAAAATTTATTTATTATTTAAAGTAATATAATGTGATTTTTCATATTCTCCAGTGGCGTATCTCTAGGCAGCCCTAACTTAAGAATATGATCGGTGACTCCCCCAAATTTGTATGGAAATATTATCAGTAGGGATAGGACTCTAACATACTACAATCTCAAATAATTTCGCATATGCCGGTTTTCAATGTAATTAATGCGGGGTTCTTTTGTTTGTATCTAGAAGTTAGGGAAGTTCCAAAAGAAATTCTACAAAATGCTAATGCAGCTACTCCTGGCATTAGTTTAGACCAGTCAAACTTCATATATAATAAAGAACTGAAGGAATTTGAGGACTGGCCAATCAAAGAAGAGGTGAATGAAGATGTTGCAATACGATTTTCCTTATTAAAGTTAAAAGGTTAGCAAGTAAAGATTTTAATTAAAGCACACCGGAGAGTCGTGTTTGCAATAGCCGGCTCCAGGAGTGGAGTTAATGAACGCCACCAGTTTTACCAGCTAAACTGGAAAAGCTCCTCTGGTATTGTACGGGGTTGT
This sequence comes from Pissodes strobi, assembly GCA_016904865.1. Lineage (NCBI taxonomy): Eukaryota > Metazoa > Arthropoda > Insecta > Coleoptera > Curculionidae > Pissodes > Pissodes strobi. Next base: position 53,811 of record MU182329.1, read on the forward strand.
TAGGCTTATCAAACAAGAAAACACAATCTTAACTTAACAAGAAAACACAATTTAAATTTAAGGATCAATCTATTGACTTCTAGGTTCTTTTTTTTTTAATTAACAGCAACAATCTTACAGTGAAATTTAAAAGCAATCTAAAGCAAAGGAATGACCAAACAATTATTAGGTAATGAATAATGAGGGTACAATGTGACGATTGTACTGAGACCAATTCTGTTGGTAAACTCGGTACTGTATGCCTTACACCTATACGCTCTAAACACTACAATCCGAAGTGATCATTTTGGTTTACCTAAGATTATTACGTAAATGTATGCGTGAGCTAGTAGCTGCATCAATTATAAATGTAGCAATAATAATATTAATTGATAAAAGGCCACCATAATTGTATCAATAGAACAGATAAAAAAATTAATAAATGAAATTAATCTATCTTAAAGCTTGGCCGACAATGCTAAATTTATATTTAAGTATTAAAAACGATTATCAATCGGCAAGAAAAATAAATGATTTAATAAAACTATGCAAGCTATCTTAAGGCACGATCAACAGTGCTAAATTCATAATAATAAAACAAAAGATAACAATAGTAACGATACCACGTTAGATCCGATTGAAGGTCGCTGCTAAAAAAGCATCAAGCTCAGCAGTTAAGGTAAAAAGAAGTATCTCTGGTGTAGGCGCCGGGCACCTGTAGCAAGAACCAGGTAACCGAACCTTCTAGCCCCGGTCTTAAAACTTGCAATGGGACTCGATATCCCTGTGATAAAACTGGCAATGGACTCGATAGCCTGGTAAAACTTGTAGCGGGGTAGCCCGGTGATAAAACTTGTAATGGCACTCGATAGCCCCGGTGGTAAAACCCTGTAATAATCCAATACTAATTAGACCAAGCCCCTTACTTCAATGAAGGAATTATAGCACCCCCCTTGCATATAAACTGCTGGACACACGAAACGGACCACTGAAATTTTTAGTGCAAGTTTGAAGCAGAGTATCTTCCAAATTAAAAGAGATATTGAAATGCGGTTTTCAACACTTTATTGAGCTTTTCACCTTCATTTAGCTGGTCTGAGCTCAATACTAAACTTTTACAAGACGCTTGCAATTTTGCAAAATTTTGTTTCTTCCGAGAATTTAGGATATTTGTTTTAAAAGTTTGTTCGTTACATTACTTTGATCTATGGACAAAAATAAAAAAAATAATTTGAAAGTTTTTTGATATTTGTCCTAGTTTTAGAGATTTAATTTTTTTCCTTGATAACTAGTCATTTTATACTTACTCGTCTATATATTTTCAATGTACAGTTGAATAAAATCGTTCCTGCCCAAATCCAATATGGTAGACATGCCGTTAGCTTTTGCAAGGTCTACAGAATATTTGTATTATACAGGGTGTGATAGAAATTAGTTAATAGAGATTTATGGCAAAATTTATTATTTTCTCTAAAATTTCATTGAGTAATTTTTAATGCTTCATTAGATCAAATCAAATAGAAATTTAAGAATTTCCAAGCAATTTATCGGCAGATTTATTGATTTGGCCCAGACGATTTTTTAAATTTTACGCGTGCTTTATTATTTTTCAAATTACTGCTGGTTATTTGAAAGCATAAATTAAATTCTACATAACACCTAATCGTATCTAATTACTATTTCTTATTTTTTTTCCTAATATTCAAGTATATTTGCCAATTAAGTTTCAGTTGAAATACCAATTTTTGCGTTATACAAGGACGGTCTGCATATTTTCTAGGGAAAATAAGTTTAAAATCGTTAATCGAAATTCAATAATGCCTTTATTGCGTTTCCATGGAAAACACCTGATACTTTTTAATGTCATTAAATTCTTGAAAGCTATATTTTTTAGTAATATTTTATAAGCATAAAAGATCTTAAAAATGCCCAGGTTAAGCGAAAGAGAAATGGTAAATTGTATTCTATTTTATTGGACTTTTCATTTGTTACAATATCTTCAACAATACCAGTAACGACATCATAATATGTATTATAATCAACCTTCCATATCTTATCTTTTCGGAAATACCACCTGCGAGTATAAAAACACCACACACTGTATCATAGCTTAAATTTTAAATCCATTTAACTTCCATATAGCGAATATATTGTTTCTTAGCAGTATAGTATTATTATAAATAATTTTTATATTAACCTAAACATACATGCACTAATGGGTTAACAGAAATATTTTCCAAACTTAATGAAGTTAAGCTATCGTTTCAAGGGAAAGAAATCACCGTGTTTGCAACCAATGATAAAATTTAGTCATTTAAACGAAAGTTACAATGTTGGTTTAGTAGCATAGAAAGTGGAGAGTTGGACTGTTTCCCAACATTAAAGGAGTTCGTTGAAAAAATGGACGAAGAAGAATTACCTCAAGATATATTTAATGATATTGTTCAGCATCTTAAAAACATGTCTAATTCCGTATCACAGTATTTCCCGGATGAATGGACAATTAATCTGCAAAATAATATTTGGGTAAAAAATCCATTTGTTATTACTGAAATGCCTCAAAGTTTATCCTCTCCAGAGTACGAAAAACTTAGCTACTTGATTTCTGATTCTTCATTAAAATCAATATTTGAGAGACAACCACTAACAGAATGTGTAACGTTAAGCAAGAATATCCACAGTTGTCAAAAAAAGCTGTAACCATTATTTTACCATTTGTGAGTACATACCCTTGCGAAACTGGATTTTCTTCATATATGTCTACTAAAACGAAGTACCGTAACCGCTTGAATACCGAGCGAGAGTTGAGACTCTTCAATTAACTCAAATATCAAAGAAATTTGTAAACATAAAGTACAACACTTGACACATTAATGTTTAAAAAAAAAACCTAATAAATAGGAATCTGCAAATCTTACTTGTTAACATTGAAAATGTTTTTGTTTTCCTATTATGGGGTATCAAATCAGGAAAAAGTGCATGCTACATTTGACACATCACGTAATATCCGTGAGATATCGTGTTAGGCTAGAAACAGCCTAATCGGTTCAAAAGACAAACATAAATTAAGGCCAACTGAAATTAACCGAAAGTTGGTTGAACGACTAACCCAAACTAACTAGAAGTAACCAAAAGCACAAAAAGAGTTTAAATGAATCGGAACAAATTAAAAAATAATAAGTATGTAAATAAATAAGTTAAAACTCACTCAACGAATAACCAAAACTAACCATAAAAATTAAAATTGATCATAACCTATCGGATCCGGTTCAAATTACTAAAATAAATTGGAACTATCTGAAACTAACGATTCAACGACTAACCGAAAGTAACCAAAAGCTCCAAAAAAGGCTAGTCGGAGATTAAAAATATATTAAAAAAATATTAAAGTAAGTTAAAACTAACCAAAACGATTCGAATTTTGGCGACTAAGCAAAACTACCCAAAAACATTAAATTCGATTATAACGTATCGGCGCCGCTTGAAATGACTATTATTAAAACTAACTGAAATTAACTGAATATTGATTGAACGACTATCCACGACGACTATCTAACCCAAGCTAACCTAAACTAACTAAAAGCACCAAATGTGACTAAAACGTATCGAAACAGATTAAAGAAATATTATAGTAAGTTAAAAATATCCCAATTAACCGAATTTTGGTGACTAACCAAAATCATTAAAATTGGTTATAACATATCGGAAAGTTGATTGAATGACTAGCCAAAACTAATCAAAAGTAACCAAAAGCACCAAAACGGGCTAAAATGTACCGAAATGGGTTACACAAATTAAAGTAAGTTAAAACTAACCAAAATGAACCGAATTTTAGCGACTAACGAAAACTAACCCGAACCATTATATTTGACTATAAAGTTTTGGAGCCGGTTCAGATAAATACTTCGGTTTCTTGACAGTGAGTTTCCAAGGTCGCATCACAACACGGAAAATTTTAGTGAACGTCACGACACGGTTTATGCATAACTGATTATGACGTATCGTATCGGTTGATTGGACGACTAACCAAACCTAACCAAATCTATTAAAATTGAATAGACCACTAACCAAATATATTGAAACTCATTATAACGTATCGGAACCGGCTCAAGTAAGTAAAATAACTTGAGACTAAGTGAAACTAACCGGAATTTGATTAGACAACTAACCAAAACTAACCAAATTTATTAAACTTGATTATAAGGTATCGGAAGCGACTCAAATGACTAAAATAGGTTGAGACTATGTAACAGTTTGGTTTTGCCAAGAGCAAACATTTTTAAAAGTTTATTTATATGCTGCCTCTAGAAAAAAATGATGCTGTATTTTGCACGCATCGGTTTATTAATTCTAAATTTATTAATTTGCTTTGCCAACAATTGGCTTGAAACTGCCATCGCATCGGTTTATTAATTATAAATTTATTAATTCAATTTGCTTGTGAATGCTGCTTTCCTAATATGAATTGACTCTATTTTAGGTATAGATTAGCTATATATTTGTATTAGCTTTTAGAATCTGTTGTGACTATTTATGTTAGTTGATAAACGAGGTACCTTATTATTAAAATAGCTTGGCTTGCTTTATATTGCATTATCGGGAACCGCCAGCCGACCGTTTCATATTTTTAAAGAATTCTGTTAGCCTGAAAATACGTTGCATTTGACTTATTGAACCATAGATTAATTTCAGTTTGAATATTTTATTACCTTTTGAGAACCCTAGGTTGATGTTCCGGAGATCGTTTTTGGACCTCTGCTTTAAATGTATTTCTCGTTCTGTACGGCTGACCAGTTTTTGTGAGGTTTATGCCAAATAATAGGGATGGGCTATCTATCGCGCGTTTGACATTCTCGATTTAGATTTTTGAAGGTTTATCATTCCTGTTAGAGCATTTCCTAGCATTTCTGGAAGAATGTAATTTTAGCTCACTATTCGTCGCTTCCGCCGTCATTTTTCATCATAATAAGCGAGAATTAGGCGTTTATTTTCTTAGAATTATTCCTTGTATCGAATCACTCGGTATGTTTTCAGCCCATCACTACTTGGGACGCAGCATTTAATTTCGAAGGCAAATTGACGGAACGTTGGAGAAGTCTTTTCTAGTTTGCTCGCCTGGCGAACGTTTGCCCGTATAGCTAGAAACTGCACGTTTTAGTATTGTGATATAATACAACCCTTTTGCTAAGGGATTTACTGTGTGGTTTCTGTTTGTGTTTTAACACGACCGATTTTTCGGGCTCTACATGCTGTACTAGGCAAGCATTTTCTCTGGATTTCTTTTTCTATGGCCTGTGAAGCAAGTGAACGCCATGATGCTAACGTTTTTTTTTGTTTCCATTATTTATAGCGGCTTCCACGTTCGTCATATAAGACCGAGACCGTCGAATCTCTCACCGTAGTCCTCAGATACACAAATTCGAGGTAAATATCGCTACCGTTTTGCCTAAATTAATGAAATTGATTGCTTATCTGTGTTACCTTTTTTTTGTGCACATATCGCCATTTGCTTTTCTCACATGTAATCTTATCTACTCCATTTTATCTGATCCGAATTTTTATTTTAATGCAACTTCAATTTTGAATTGGAGAAGTTTATATATTCTTTTAGGAGTGATTCATACCTATCTTTTTATATTCAAGTTGTCTGAACCTTAATATCTCTTTTATTTGCTTTATTGCATTGCAAGTCCATGGTTTTTTTTTGTCTGGGAAAATTTGTTTTATAAAGAAGACGTATTTATGCAAAAGAGGGCTTCGTTTAATGCGTACTGGATTATTTCAGGGTTTTTTTCGGAGGGCCAGAAGTAGGGCCACAGTTTTTCTGGAGGGCCAGAACCTTTATTGGCCTCAACTTTTTTTCCTGGAAGGCCGGAAGCATCAGTGAAGGGCTTTAACTTCTTCTGGAGGGCCAGAAATCTCCTTAAATGGTCACAACGTTTTGCGGAGGGCCAGAACGTTTTGCGGAGGGCCAGAACCCTCATCGAGAGCCGTTCCTGGTCATCCATAGACATTTCCACCAGAGTTCGACGACGGGATTTGGGTATAAGTTTTCTGTCTTATTGTTTCTTAGGTGTATTCAAGAAGTATAATCTTCGTTTTCTTTTTTTCATATAAATCAAACATTGAACGCCGAGTTCTGAGGTAGCTCATTGATTTTAATTAATTTAATTTACATTTATTCACTGGTTTATCGGACCAGTTAATCTGATTGCTTTGAGTTGTTTTCTCATTTTAATAAAAGTCAAGCGCTGGCTGGATAATTTCATTCTTTTCATTCATTAGTCGGAATATATAATCGCTCTGAATTTTATCTCTTTATCATATGAATCAAGCTAACCATAGTTTTAATCTAATCTGGTGCTTTTATTAACTTCTCAAGTTTTTTGAACTAATCATTGTGTCCGCTTATTGCGGCATATTATCACAATCAGTGCAGCTATTAGCGCACGCATACCTAGTTGTAAGAAGCTTAGTCTACGTCAAGTGATCACTTTGATAAGTGATTAGTGATAAGGCATATAGAACCCAGGTTTTCCAACTGAATAGGTCTCGGTACAATCTTCACATTGTACTCGGTTTATTTTATCAATTACTTTAACAGTCGTTTAACATTCTTTTGTCTTTATTTAACCACATTTTAAAATAACATTTTTCTCCAGATAGATTGTTGCTGTGTTTTCAAAAAAAAAAAGAACTTAGTAGCAAATATAGTGTTCATTAAATTTTAGATTGTGTTTTCTTGATAGAAGTTAGTTGATTACAATTGCGCCATTGTTTTCGTTTTTTTGATAGTTCGAAATTAGGAACTTAGAACCGGTTAATTTTATGAGCGAATCTAGCTAGCCATTCGGTACAACACCAGCCGAGTTTTTTCCGTTTAGCTGGCTAGAACGGGTGGCGCTCAAACGACCCCACGACAGGGGCCGGGTTTTGTAACACGTCTCTCCGGGGCTAGGTTAATTTTTTTTAATTAATTGGGAAACATAAATCTTTGGGTTCAATCAGAAAAACGTATTGCAACTAAGTGAAACTAACCACAGTTCTATGAAGAGGAAACTAACCGCAAGTTGATTAGATGATCAACCAAAATTAACCAAACCTATTAAAATTGATTATAACGTATCAGAACCAGCGCAAATAAGTGAAATAAGTTGGCACTAAGTGGAACTAACCAAAAGTTGATTAGACGACTAACACAAACTAACCAAATCTATTAAAATTAATTATAACGTATCGAAACCGACTGAAATGACTAAAATAAGTAGAGACTAAGTGAAACTAACCGGAAGTTGATTAGACGACTAACCAAAAGTAACCAAATTCATTAAACCTATTAAACTTAATAATAACGTGTCGGAACCGACTCAAATGACTAAAATAAGTTGGGACTAAGTGAAACTATCCGAAAGCTGATTAGACGACTAACCAAATCTATCAAAATTGATTATATCGTATCAGAACCAGCTCAAATAAGTAAAATAATTTGAGACTAAGAGAAACTAACCGAAAGTTGATTAGACGACTAACCAAATCAATTAAAACTTGTTATAACGTATCGGAACCGGCTCACATAAGTATAATAAGTTAAGACTAAGTGAAACTAACTGGAAGTAGATTCGATGATTATCCAATACTAACCAAATTTATTAAAATTGATTATAACGTATCGCAACTGACTGAAATGGCTAAAATAAGTTGAGAGTAAGTCAAACTACCCGAAAGTTGATTCGGCGATTAACCAAGACTAACCAAATCTATTAAAATTGATTATAACGTATCGAAACCAGCTCAAATAAGTAAAATAAGTTGAGACTAAGTGAAACTAACCGAAAGTTTATTCGACGATTAACCAAGAATAACCAAATCTATTAAAATTGATTATAACGTATCGTAACCAGTTCAAATGACTAAAATAAGTTGATATTAAGTGAAACTAACTGTTATTTGAATTGACGACTAACCAAAAATAACCCAATTTATAAAATTGTTTATAACGTATCGGAAACGGTTCAAATGACTAAAGTAAGTTGAGATTGAGTGAAATTAATCGAAACTTAATCGGACGACTAAACAAAATTAACCAAATCAATTAAAATTAATTATAACGCGTCGCTTTTAAAATTGATAATAACGGATCGGAACCGACTCAAATGAATGAAAATAAAATAATTTGAGACCGAAAGTTGATTGAACGACTAACCCAAACTAACCAAATCCATTAAAATTAATTAAAACATATCGGAACCGGTTCAAATAACTAAAATAAGTTAAGACTAAGGGAAACTATCAGAAAGTTGATTGGACGACTAACCAAAAGTAACCAAATCTATTAAAATTGATTATAACGTAACGGAACCGGCTCAAATAAGTAAAAAAAGTTGCGACTAAGAGAAACTAACCGAAAGTTGATTAGACGGCTGACCAAAACTATCCAAATCTATTAAAATTGATTATAACGTATTGGACCCGACTCAAATGACTAAAATAAGTTGATACTTAGTGAAACTAACCGCGTTAGATAGGGGATTGAGAGGCGAATCGAGTGCAGTTTTTACAACCACCACTATACTCGACGCGCCGAACAGATTCACCAAACACGGAAAACACGAATACAATAATTCTTCTTATTTTATGATTCCATTGATACCAAACATAGGAAATTTGATTAACACACTCTATTTTTATTTTTTGTATTATGGATAAGAAAAATCGAAATGAAAAACAAAACATTGGGTCGATTCAATCATAAAATAAGACGAATTGTCTCCGCGATTGGTAAATCTGTTCGGCGCGTCGAGTATAGTGTTATAAATAGTAAAAACGAACGAAACTTGAAGCAATATGCATTTATGTGGTATAATTTGGTAAACTAAACTTGCGTAAACTGCTAAAAGTAATTTTTTACATTAGATTATGTTAAGGGTGGGTGAGGGTGACTTTTAGTTTCTCACGACATACTAGTCGTGTTTCATATCGTTAGATCGAGGAATGTGAGACGAATCGAATGCAAATGGTCTTTTGCTTTTTACAACCACACTTATAAAGTTTTAAATTGTAAAAAAGGACGGGACCTGAAGTAATATACATTTATTTGGTATATTTTGGTAAACTAAACTTACGTAATCTAATAATACTAGGGATAATTAGTACTCTGCTTTTAGATGCTTCAAAATAATATAATAAGATATTTTTCTCTACATATGTTTCGGCTTGATGAGGCCTTTGTCAAGAGTAGTTGAATACT
>MU182329.1:68036-86833 GCA_016904865.1 Pissodes strobi
GGCAAACGCCAAGTTAATGAGGCTTTCGGGTCTCTCAAACCGCTCAGCCTAGTTGCGGGGCAGTAGACAGGTACGTCCACTTCTAGCTGTTCTATCCCACAACCCCCATAACTGAGAACACTTATGCAGAGGTATAAGGTTGTCAGGTCCTTACCTAACCTGGATGAACGTATGCACAGGTGTACGGCATTTAGGGGCTACTAAAAGTATAAGAGAGAGTCGCATTTGTGAAGTATCAGAACTTCCGGTAGGATAGTTTTTGGGGAGTTTTAAAAAGCAGTGAAAGTGCCTTAGCAATTTGTGATAAACTTAAAAGACTTACCTTATAAATATCAGAACAAATACCTAAATAAAAGACAAACCGCTCACATAAACTTTATTAAATAAAATAGTGACGTCACTATGCCAAATAAACTTTAAAATAAGCCACCCTCGCTTGCCAAGTGATTTAATTTGAGCGTCGTGACACTCATATTCATCTACGTCACATCTAAAATAGTGACGCCAAGCAATTTAGTGTTAATTGGGCCCAGTGCCGCCATCTTAATGAATCTACGTCACAACAACAGTAATAACTTAAATTAAACATCAAAATCAAGTAAATCATTAAATAATTAAACATTTAATAAACGCAGGCTAGGTCAGTTTAGCTATCGCATAAAATCTAAGCACATATTGGTTCGAATCACGCGCCGAGGTACGGCCAAGTGCTGCCATCTACAGGCGGTCTGCGACACCAAAGACAGAGTACGGACACGTGCTGTATCCACGGACGCTCGCCGAAGTACGGGCGGTCGACATCACAAGCGCCATCTAGGGGTCCTTGTTCATACCTGGAACAAAGAAAGAAAGAAGGTAACTACGTTGTGGGACATGCTAGTTTTTGGCGAAGGGGCAAGTCAATACCGAAAACACAAATATAGTTAAGTATATGGAGCAATACAACAGATTTGTATAGGAGAAACTAATGGAAACCATGGAACAAGGAGGAGAAACTACTGAAGAGGACGAATATAGGAAAAATATAATTATATGGAACAAGTACTGAAGTAAAAAGAAGAAACTAAGCAACTAAAACAAAACACAAAAACTAGGAGAGACCCGAAGCTTCAAAATGTAAATAGTGTAAATATAAAACTCAAGTGCTCATAGAAAATGATATATACAAGGCACTTAGGAAGTTATAAACTGAATATAGAAAAATAAACATTATATATAGAATAAAACATTGAAGGATTTATGAAGAAAGCTAGAATAAGTCGTGTTAAGTGAATATTAGCGAGTAGATTAGTAAACCATGTATGCAAATGAGTTGCCATTGAAACTTTGAATCAATGGTATATACAGGAGGAATATATGTGTATACGAGGAAGATTTATAAAATAAAGTGTTCTCCGGCCTAAATAAGATTGCAACGACAGATTGTCTAAAAGATAACGTCACAGCAAAAAATTTAGGGATCGGAAAGTTGAGCATATAGGGACTGAAATAGCTACGCTGACGCTGAAGGAAGTTAAGCAAATATTTTGGTACCAGAGATGCTCAAGGGCAAAGTACCCAGGTGAAATGTTACATAAGCAAGAAATGTTTATGTAAAGCATGAAGAATAGAATATAGTTGAAAAGTTGTTTATGTAAAGTGAGAAGAAATATAGAAGAAGATGTTTTTGAGATAAGAAGAAGCGTACATAGTGAGGAAATATATACGCAAAAGGTGTTTATGTAAAGCATACATAAGGTGAAATAATGGAGAAATGTATAAGCAAAAGATGTTTATATAATGTGTGAGAGCATACGTGGATATATAAATAATAATTTAATGGTTCTCTGTCCTACACAATTTACATAAAGCTAGTCACGTAATGAAGCATAGGTACATAGCATAGCATAGTTACAACAATACCCTATATTGTTTACGTAAAGCTAGCATAGATATACATAACGTGCCTAAGTATATATATTTAAAGTAAACCTTAAGTAAGAAAAACTTAAGATATGGAAAGAAAATATAAGAAACATAGAATAAAATAAATATATGGGAAAATGTATATGTAAGCGATACCAAGAAGTGTATAGAAAAGCAGTAAGAAATTGTAAATAATGTATATATAACCTTACCTTGAGAACATGCTGCATGGATCACAATCCAGGACCAGTCAGGAACCATTGGAAAGCACCAATCGAGTCCATACAGGACTTAGCCATTCGAACAATCACTAGCAGAAGTATCCCCATTCTTCGACTAGGGATTTCTAGAAGATAAAAAAAGTATAAGAATTATAATATATATGAATGAAATACCTGCAGCAGTAGACAACGAATTAGATAATTAAAAAAATAATTCAATAATAACAAACCTTAGATCAAATCTTGCCAAGTATCTAATATTGCCAAAAATTATATTCACGAGACTTATATTTGATTGTATTCTTTAGCCCATCCAATGCGAACACACACACACGAAGAAGCAAATCAAGTCGATGCCATTTTACCACGCCTTTCAAGGAACAAAGAACTGAAAGAACCCACTACGACTTGTATCTGCTACGAAACCAAAAGGGACAACTACGAGCGCCATCTACCAGGCTTTGCGTAAACAAGCAGTCCGCAACATAAAAGCAAACTACTTAAATGGAACGTCCGACAGCCGGCAGCAAAGGAATCTACAAACAACGACTTATTCAATCGCTAAAAAGCGTAACGTATAATTTTCGTTAATTAAAGCTAATTTAGATCATGTTTACTGTAAATGTAATTTGAATATCATTATTATAAAGTGACGCAAGATCGCATTGCAAGTCAATAACTTGAGAAAATAATAAGATTCATAAAGTCATAAATATGATATGTTGCATAATTTCTAAAACTGGCATGTTGAATTAAGTCAGCAAGTAAAATAAATTGTGTCATTTGATATACCAATATCAGCAAGTTTTAGATATGTCAAGAAATTTAACTGAGTCAATAAACTATTATAATAATGTTAGCAAATATTTTATACATAGACGGGAAAGTCTATATACCATATAGTTTTGATAAATTTGTAAATAATGGATTTAAAAATAAGAAGTAAAGAACAATGGCTAAATAGAATATAGACAGGACCGGCGTTTGGATTTTATTTTAGAAAGAAATAAGTTTAACATACCGTAATATTGTTAATATAGGATAGGTAATTTATTTTTAGACAGAGCCGCAATAAGTTGATTTTTAATGCCGAAGGAAAAAATTCATTATCTTTACAGATATACCCCATTAACAGACCTCTTCCCAAAACTAACAGCTATAAAGACAATGAATTAATGTCACCTCTGTTGGGATGGACGCATCTTAATAGAGGAGATATCATATGAAAGGCAATTTATTGCCCATAGACATAAAAACCTAGCTTTAAAAATGGTATTATAAGCCAGTATAAAAAGAAAAGCAATGTTCTCAAAACGAATAGGTTTGCACTAGATATAAGGTATAATAGATCAATAAGCTTAAAGAAATCAAATCGAGATAGTTTTTATCATATATAATTAGTAATAAGGTAAAAAACAGAACCGTATTTAAATAATACGTTTGTCACGTAGTTGCTTTATTAACACAATGAATATTAAGACGTAAAACGTTATTGGCCATAGAAGCAAATAAATTTTGAAATAATACATCTCTAGTAAAAAGCCGAGTTTAACAAATTAAGATTTTGTTAATAAGACAACTAAAAACGTCACAAATAAGAAAACATAGGATAAGATTATAACATTGTTAATATAACCTGTTCAACTATTTTTCTTTTGTTACATGTACCTATAACTAGCACAAAGAGCGAGGCAAATCACACAAGAACTTACGACTACACGAAATTGAAATCGGTGGATCTAAGCCAGAACAAGTCCATTGACGAAATATATATTAAATTATAATAAAATTAGGTGCAATACAGTATGTCTTCTCGAATTGAGGTCGGTTTTCTCTCTTTCAAAGCAAATAAGTCAGGTTAAAACGTTGGGGACCAACGTTATCAGGGAGGGGAAATGTGTGAACTGATTAAAATCTTTAATTAAATATCACCCTGTCGTAAGTTTGAACTTGAACTTGAAAAATGTTATATAAACATTCACTGTTAATTATAAACAACTTGAGCGGTCGACGGGAGCGACTTTAATCCTTAATGATGCAGCCATCAGCATTTTGTAACATATAAATACGCAGGCAAACGCCAAGTTAATGAGGCTTTCGGGTCTCTCAAACCGCTCAGTCTAGTTGCGGGGCAGTAGACAGGTACGTCCACTTCTAGCTGTTCTATCCCACAACCCCCATAACTGAGAACACTTATGCACAGGTATACGGTTGTCAGGTCCTTACCTAACCTGGATGAACGTATGCACAGGTATACGGCATTTAGGGGCTACTAAAAGTATAAGAGAGGGTCGAATTTGTGAAGTATCAGAACTTCCGGTAGGATAGTTTTTGGGGAGTTTTAAAAAGTAGTGAAAGTGCCTTAGCAATTTGTGATAAACTTAAAAGACTTACCTTATAAATATCAGAACAAATACCTAAATAAAAGACAACCCGCTCACATAAACTTTATTAATAAAATAGTGACGCCGCTTGCTAGACAAACTTTGAACTAAGCCTCCCTCAAGAAGACATGCATTTCATATTAATTGGGTATATTGTAAACTCTTAATTCATCTATAATCTTAAACACGCCTTTATTAGTATACAGTCTAACCGTTGTTAAGTTTGCTTGTAAATAAACTTGTTACTGTTTTTATCGATGTGTCCCTTTATTATCTCTTCTCGACTTGACGTAGTGCGTTCCTAAATCTGAGCTACTCTCCTACACGCTAAGTAAGACGTGGCGTCACAGATAAAAAATACAATTCGTGACAATACCACTGGAGCTGACATTTTCAACTTGGTGAATAACTATTTTAATGAGAATGGTATTTCATGGGTCAACTGTATTGAAATTCGCATTGATGGGGCAAAAGCTATGGTTGGAAATACTGCAGGTGCTGTTTCAAGGATGAGAGCTGTCGCCAAAAATTGCAGCAGTAGTCACTGTATAATTCACCGTCAGACATTAGCAATAAAAAAATGTTATTATATTTGAGAACTGTCCTTGACGAGTTTGTAAAAATTATAAACTTCATTAAATTTTGGCCATTAAAGATGCGCCTATTTAAGATATTGTGCGCTGATATGGGTCGTATTCATACATCTTTACTACTTCACACAGAGGTACGATGGCTATCAAGGGGTAAAATACTACTTTGGTTGTTTGAGTTGCGGCATGAAGTTCAAGCTTTCCTCCTGGAACATCCACAACAACTGGAAAGTCACTTAAACAATAAAAAATGGTTGTTAAGACTTGCCTACTTTAATATTTTCCAAACTTAATGAAGTTAATCTATCGTTTCAAGAGAAACAAATCACCGTGTTTGCAGCCAATGATAAAATTAAGTCATTTAAACTAAAGTTACAATGTTGGTTTAGTAGCGTAGAAAGTGGAGAGTTGGACTGTTTCCCAACACTAAAGGAGTTCGTTGAAGAAATGCCTCAAGATATATTTAATGATATTGTTCAGCATCTTAAAAACATGTCTGATTCCGTATCACAGTATTTCCCGGATGAATGGACCATTAATCTGCAAAATAATATTTGGGTAAAAAATCAATTTGTTCCTCAAAGTTTATCCTCTCCAGAGTACGAAAAACTTAGCTACTTGATTTCTGATTCTTCATTAAAATCGATAATTGAGAAACAACCACTAACAGAATTTTGGTGTAACGTTAAGCAAGAATATCCACAGTTGTCAAAAAAAGCTATAACCATTATTTTACCATTTGTGAGTACATACCTATGCGAAACTAGATTTTTTTCATATATTTCTACTAAAACGAAGTACCGTAACCGCTTGAATGCCTAGCGAGAGATGAGACTACAGCTCTCTTCAATTAACCCAAATATCTATGAAATTTGTAAACATAAAGTACAATACTTGACACATGTTTAAAAAAACCTAATAAATAGGAATCTGCAAATCTTACTTGTTTTACTTATTATAATGTATATTGTGTACTGATATACCTATTATCTATTATTGAACAAATTTGAGCGTGGTTACAAAAAACTTCCGCCTGCTTTTTATCTAATGGGCTCCGCCAACTTCATTTGACTTAAAAAAGGGCTCCGCGTGCAAAAATAATTGAGAAACGCTGACGAGTGCGCGTGCATAGTATCTTGCAAATAATTAATAAATCACAAATGCATTCCATTATTGGGACATTCCATATAACCGCCATGAGCGACATCTAAGATAAACCTTTAAAACTAGAAATGATTTGAATTATTAATGGATCACCTGAAAGCTTCGAAAATTAGTAATTAGTAACGCAGACTGATTTTTTTTCACCTTGTGATTCATGTTAGTATCTAAATAGTGGCATAAAAAATTGATAAAGTTTGTTTTTATAGAAGAATTATGTTTAGGTGAGTTTATTATTTTAATGTATTGATTTTAACATTTTCCTTGTCAATGTGCTATGAAATAGTAATAGGTGTATGGATTTGTGGGACATTATTATTGGAATCTTTATAAAATGAATTCTATGGCATAATAGAAGTAATACCAAAATATATATGTAAGGGAAACTATGTGACTGAAATGATAAAGAAACAAATGAGAACAAAACATCAATATTATCAAGAATCTAATTCCTATCGTATTGGTTTTATTCGATCTTTCACATACCGCCGTTATTGAGTCTTCACAATTTTTATCTGTACTGGATAATATCCTAATTACCTCAGATGACTTAGGCTAAAATTTATATTAAGTAAGTATAATCAAATGAACTAATGAATAAGTTAAAATAAGAAATATTGATTTATCAATATTCTGTTAATATTCTTAAATAAATTAAAATGACTTTCTATTTGTATTATAATTACAACATTGCCATTTGCCAGAACTTATGGTTTAATTTAATACAAGCCGGCCTAAATAAAAATTAATACATCTGATATTTTAGATTTTGATAAGAATTACTATAGCGAATTTATTTGCTATATTTATTTCAGCAGGCTTAATAGATTATTATTTCTTATATGTTAGTATTATATATTTAAATTTTAGATAAGTTGCGTTTTTATTTGACAGGTTATTTCTTAAAATTATGCCTCATCCATTAATTTCACTTCACTTAAGCTCTGCGAATGACATTGAAAATTTATGCATTTTTTGCATTTATTATAAGCAATTTAAAAAACAAATCAAAATTTTTTACAGAAGAAATGTATAACGTAAAAATACCATCCTACTATAGTGTAAAATTTTTCGTAAGCTCATATAGCTAACTAATGATATATTAAGAGAGTATATTTTATTTAGTTCCACCCAATCCTTAAATCCATAAATCACATGCAGCTGTAAATCTGAAACTACTTGTAAGTACCCACACACAAACAGGAATATTATTCCAATTTTATGTATATGTTACGGTTAATACGAGAAGTTAGTTAATTTGCGAATTAGCCGGCTAAAACGCGAATATATCCCGTAATCTAGCGTAAGCAAAACTAGACCAAGGGTTAGTTTGGGTTAGTTCGTTTACGCTGGATAACTGGATAATACGCGAAATTAACACACATTCGGGTTTCATCCTTGGCATCTGGCTAACTCGCGTTTTAGCCAGCAAATTCGAATTGACTAACTTAAACTTCTTCAATTCTTCACTTACTTAGTTGAGGCACAATTCTGCGATTGTCATGAATTCGCCTTGACGGCTATAAATATTAACCTTCTATGTATATGTCCAATCCATTAAACGTCTAGATTATATCTTCTCGGAATGTCCAATAGCTATACCGTTTATCGTCACCTTTACAATATTGGATACAGAAACAAAGCATTCCATATTGTAACATCTAGAGGATGAAAAAAATGCTTTCTAATATGACCTAATCTATCGATGATCGACATAATGCTCATTATATAGAAACTGTTTAGTTGCCATAAGAACGTCTCTCCTGTCTCTCAATTTTGCGACATACAGTTCTCTTTGTCTCACCCAGAAATGTTTCCCCTTCTCGAGTTTTAACATTGGAAATGTTTTTATTTTCCTATTATGGGGTATCAAATCACGAAAAAGTGCATGCTACGTTTGGCACATCACGTAATATACGTGAGAGATCGTATTAGTCTGTTTCTGAGGACGGAATCGCTTCAAATGACAAACATAAATTAAAGCTAACTGAAACTAACCGAAAGTTGATTGAATGACTAACCCAAACTAACTAAAAGTTACCAAAAGCACAAAAAGGGTTACAATGAATCGGAACAAATTAAAAAAAGAAAAGTAAGTTAAAACTGACTCATAGTAACCAAAATTTGGCGAATAACCAAAACTAACAATAACAATTAAAATTGGTTATAACCTATCGAATTCGGTTCAAGTTACTAAAATAAATTGGAACTAACTGAAACTAACCACTAACCGAAATTAACCAAAAGCTCCAAAAAAGGCTAAAACGTATCGGAACAGATTAAAAATATTAAAGTAAGTTAAAACGAACCGAATTTTGGCGACTAACCAAAACTACCCAAAAACATTAAATTGTATTATAAAGTATAGGCGCCGATTGAAATGACTAAAATTAAAAGTAACTGAAATTATCTGAATCTTGATTGAACGACTACCCACGACGACAATCTAACCCAACCTAACCCAATCTAACCTAACCTAACCCAATCTAACCTAAACTAACCAAAAGAACCAAATATATATGTATCGAAACAGATTAAAAATATTATAGTAAGTTAAAAATAACCTAAATTAACCGAATTTTGGCGACTAACCAAAATTAACCAAAAACATTAAAATTGGTTATAACATATCGGAAAGTTGATTGAATGACAAACCCAAACTAACCAAAAGCACCAAAACTGGCTAAAATGTATCGAAATAGGTTACACAAATTAAAGTAAATTAAAAGTAATCAAAACGAACCGAATTTTGGCGACTAACGTAAACTAACCAGAAACATTATATTTGACTATAACGTATCGGAGCAGGTTCAGATGAATAATTTGGTTTTTTGACAGTGAGTTTCCAAGGTCGCATCATGTCATGGAAAATTATAGTGAACGTCACGACACAGTTTATGCATAACTTATTATAACGTATCGAAACCCGCTCAAATAAGTAAAATAAATTGTGACTAAATGAAAATAACCGAAAGTTGATTGGACGACTAACCAAAACTAACCAAATCTATTAAAATTGATTGGAAAGTATCGAAACCAGTTCAAATGAGTAAAATAATTTGAGACTAAGTGAAACTAACCGAAAGTTGATTAGACGACTAATCAAAACTAACCAAATCTATTAAAACTCATTATAACGTATCGGGACCGGCTCAAGTAAGTAAAATAACTTGAGACTAAGCGAAACTACCCGGAAGTTGATTAGACAACTAACCAAAACCAACCAAATTTATTAAACTTGATTATAACTTATCGGAACCGACTCAAATGACGAAAATAGGTTGAGACTAAGTGAAACTAATCCCAGATCTAGAAAGGAGAAACTAACCGCAAGTTGATTAGACGACTAACCAAAATTAACCAAATCTATTAAAATTGATTATAACGTATCAGAACCAGCTCAAATAAGTAAAATAAGTTGAGACTAAGTGAAACTAACCGAAAGTTAATTAGACGACTAACCAGAACTAACCAAATCTATTAAAATTGACTATAACGTATCGTAGTTGGTTCAAATAACTAAAATAAGTTGATATTAGGTGAAACTAACCGAAATTTGAATTGACAACTAACCAAAACTAACCCAATCTATTAAAATTGTTTATAACGTATCGGAAACGGTTCAAATGACTAAAATAAGTTGAGACTAAGTGAAACTACCCGAAAGTTGATTCGACGATTAACCAAGACTAACCAAATCTATTAAAATTGATTATAACGTATCGTAACTGACTTCAAATGACTAAAATAAGTTGATATTAAGTGAATCTAACCGAAAGTTGATTAGCCGACTAACCAAAACTAACCAAATCTATTAACATTGATTATAACGTATCGGAACCAGCTCATATAAGTAAAACAAGTTAAGACTAAGTGAAACTAACCGAAAGTTTATTCGACAATTAGCCCAAAATAGCCAGATCTATTAAAATTGATTATAACGTATCGTAGTTGGTTCAAATAACTAAAATAAGTTGATATTAAGTGAAACTAACCGAAATTTGAATTGACAACTAACCAAAACTAACCCAATCTATTAAAATTGTTTATAACGTATCGGAAACGGTTCAAATGACTAAAGTAAGTTGAGTTTAAGTGAAATTAACCGAAAATTGATTGGACGACTAACCAAATTAACCAAATCTATTAAAATTAATTATAACGGGTCGGAACCATTTCAGATGACTAAAATAAGTTGACACTAAGTGAAACTAACCGAAAGGTGATTGGGGGACTAACCAAATCTATTGAAATTGGTTACAACATATCGGAACCGGCTCAAATAAGTGAAATATCTTGAGACTAAGTGAAATTAACCGGAAGTTGATTAGATGACTAACCAAAAGAAACCAAGTTTATTAAACGTGATTATGACGTATCGGAACCTGACTCAAATGATTAAAATAATTTGAGACTAAGTGAAACTAATCGCAAGTTGATTAGGCGACTAACCAAAACTAATTCAATTTATTAAAATTGATTATAACGTATCAGCACAAATAAGTGAAATAAGTTGAGACTTAGTAAAACTAATCAAAAGTTGATTAGACGACTAAACCAAACTAACCAGATCTATTAAAATAATTGATTATAACGTATCGGAACCGACTCAAATGACTAAAATAAGTTGAGGCTAAGTAAAACTAACCGGAAGTTGATTAGACGACAAACCAAAACTAACCAAATTTAGTAAACTTAATTATAACGTATCGGAACCGACTCAAATGACTAAAATAGGTTGAGACTAAGTGAAGCTAACCGAATGTCGGTTGGACGATAAACCAAAACTAACCAAATCAATTAAAATTGATTGTAACGTATCGGAACCAGCTCAAATAAGTAAAATAAATTGAGACTATGTGAAACTAACCGATAGTTGATTAGGCGGCTAACTAAAACTAACCAAATCTATTAAAATTGATTATAACGTATCGGAACCGACTTAAATAACTAAAGTAAGTTGAGACTAAGTGAAACTAACCGAAAGTTGATTAGATGACTAATAAATCAAAACTAATCAAATCTATTAAAATTGATTATAACGTAACGGAACCGGCTGAAATAAGTAAAAAAAGTTGAGACTAAATGAAACTAACTGAAAATTGATTAGACGACTAACCAAAACTAACCAAATCTATTAAAATTGATTATAACGTATTGGAACCGACTCAAATGACTAAAATAATTTGATACTAAGTGAAACTAACCGCGTTAGATCGGGAATTGAGAGACGAATCGAATGCAGTTTTTACAACCACCACTAATGTCATAAATTGTAAAAACGATGCATGAAGTAATATGCATTTATGTGGTATATTTTGATAAACTAAACTTACGTAATCTGCTAAAAGTTATTTTTACATTAGATTGTGTTGTTGAGAGTGATTTTTAGATTCGCACAACAGACTAGTCGTGTCTCATATCGTTAGATCCAGGAATGTCAGACGAATCGAATGCAAATGGTATTTTCCTTTTCAACCACACTTATAACGTTATAAATTGTGAAAAGAACGAAACTTCAAGTAATATGCATTTATTTGGTATATTTTTGTAAAGTAAAATTGCGTAATCTAACCTGATCTCACCCCAACTTCTATCAACTATTATATTTCCTCACAATTATGAGTTTTCTCAGATCTCAAATTTAGTAAGCATTGCATTCTGCTTCGGCATTTTCAATGTCTCCCCCGGTTGCATCTTTGTGAAGGACTGTGAATTTTTTCCAGTACCTTGTTACTATTTTTCTTGCGGTTGCTTCTCAATGTTCCTACACTGTGTATTTGATATGCGAACAACTTTTCTGAGAGGTCAACGCTATTACAGTAATGATCCATGTAAAGTGTATTCGTATTCGTACACGTGAGTGAGGCAAGATGTGGCCCTCCATGAAAAGCTATTCATAAGATATAGCTGCATTAGTTTTATGACTAACTGCGTAGTTTTTGAAATACTTGGATCATGAGGTTTAATCTTGCCTGAATATATTTCCATATCCAGCAGGTAGCCAGCTGACATCGCTAGTTCATATAATTTTATACCAGATTTCGCTTTCTTGTTTTTAATTTACTGTTAAAAATGCAGTCTTCCACGGAAAAGTAGTAAAGATTTAAACAAAGAAAGTTAGTTCTTCATCAGGTAAGTAACCTTCTCAACAGTATGTTTTGTCAAGGTTTTTTTTGTCAGTGATAAAGCTTCCCCATATTCGTTGGTCGACGAATCTATAGGATCAAATATTTCATCTATATCATCATTTGGAACATGTCAATTATTGGCGAAATATTTTGATTTTCTTTTATTTTCAGGAAGGAAAATTCCAGAATATCTGAGACAGTTTTTACCCGTCCATCCTCTATTTCCTGAGATAGCGTCTCATGCTCCTATCATACCTTCTGGTAGACTCGAGCTAGGCGTTTGCTGAACCATATTTTCTCAGTGGTTAGAGTCCGATGCTTCTTTAGTAGGGTCATAGTCTTCATCTAATCCATATTGACCTGTATCGCTGAATAGATCATGGACTTTTTCATCTGAACAAAGTTCCCCATACAATTGCAACATTTCTGGTTCCCTCTCGTACGACTCAATCCTAAAAGCAGAGAAAATTGGAGAATAAAATATAGTCACTAGCACAATAATAGATAGAAATTGATATGCCATTGACAAAAACAACTGACGAGTACTGCCAGTCTTATTGAATAAACTAGTACTTTTTCTTACACTACAATCTAGTACAAACTAAAAATTAATTCTGGCAATACTGTAATTTGCGTAACAGACCTTTCATACCGAAACAGTAGTACCTACATAATTTCTATACCCTAATTTCAAAATAATCACTAGTAATACCATAAGTGCTCAGATTTAGCCGGATTCTTTTTTCGCTTGGTCTCGAATACTTGGTTTCGGAAATTGAACGAAACCTGTTTCAACAAAATCACGAGAGCGAAGCTCGAGTGATTTTGGAAAACAGGTTGAGGTAAATAGCCAGAAATCAAGTATGAAAGACCAAGCAAAAAAAATATCCTGCTCAAAATCTGAGCACGCATGGTATTTGGGAAGACAATTTCATGAATAAAAAAAATGTCAATCAAAACAAATTAGAAACTTTATTGAAAAATTAACAGAAGAAGAAACAATAAATACCATATTATATTAAGAAAATAACACTTTTAAAACGAACAATGATTAAAAACACAATTACTGTATACAATTTACCCTTTAGATGTTGACTCTATAACGGATGTAGATTGCCTTGCAGAGGTTTCAAAAACTGACTGCAAAGGAGTTGTTGATTTTGGCAGCGTAGTTGATTCAATATATGAAGATTTTTCTCGAAGGTTTGTTACAAGATTTGAGTGATGATCATTGTTAAGTTGTAGATACGGTTTTATAGAACTTGATGAGGAATGTCCAGTAATCTTAATTAGCTCCTGTTCGTTAATACCAGCTTTGGCCAAATTTGATATTGCGCTTGAGCGATGGGAATGGTTGGTGATTTTCTTATTGTTGATGTCCAGTCCAATTTTTTCAGCCGAAATTTTCGTCCACTTCAGAATTTCATTGATTCCTACAGGAATATTCTTGTACCATCCTTTTGATCCATAAGTTTTCCAAAATGGGATGGGAGTTAAAAAAAATCTATCAGTTGAAATATGGGTTAGTTTGGGTTTTAACACACAGACTGTTAAAATTTTGTGGTATAATCTTACTGGACAGATATCCGCATTGTCATTGTTTTTTATTAGCCATTTACTATCGCAACACTTTTTTGACCCTCCTTGACATGTTTTTGAAAAACAGTGTTATACTATTCAATTCGGCCAGTTAATTCACCATTATTATATTTTTCTTCCCTAAAATAATTCACCTTACAATTTGCTGCTTCACCTCCTCGCCAAGCTAGTTCGTAAGCAACGATATGGAAAAATTTCTTAGATAGACCTTCTGGAGTATTTTCATTCCATATTAATGCCATACTAGTGATTTCGCTTTGTGTCAATGCGACGGAACTTTCCTTACGCTTTTCTATATTACTTTGCAACTGCTTCCGTTTCGAATTGCGAGCATCACGGACTTTTTTAAATGCTGAATAAGCGAAAGGGTTAAAATTTAAATTAAATTTATCAAAATACATACTTTGTAGCATTTTTACCGTTGTGTTCCATATCGTTTTAACTACATACTCTTTATAATCGTCTCCATTTTTTTTTCTTCATATTGAAGCCCCAATTCATCAATATTCTTGCAACGCCTTCAATTGATTCCTCTGTGTCCAAATCAAATTTCCGATCTCTACAAAATACTGCGAATTGGTTCCAAATTGATGACTGACTTTTCCTGGTATTATTAGGAACCGATTTGGCTCAACTTTCTTTTAGCTGAAATGGGTTATGTTGTGTTATGTTTGTTTGTTTATAAAAGGTCTGTCTGAACATAGAAACACAAATTATTTATTTCGGAAATGCGTCATTTCCGTTTTTCAGACTTTAGGTTAGGTGAAATCGGTTACATAAAAATTAGTTTTTGTTTAATGTTCTACACATTTATTCAGAGCCCAGGAATCAATTTTTTTTCCGGAAATGCATCATTACTTTTTTTTTACTTTTTCAAAATTGCTTTGTAATTTGGGTTAGTTTGGGTTAAGCGTGATCCTGAACGGAAAAAAAAGAGCAGACGTCAAATTCAAAATCGTGACCCCTTCAAAAGCAATTAAATACCTGGGAATATCAATCGGAGAAAACATATACTTTAGTGACCACATCACCGCGACAATAAAAAAAGCAAACGAAAGGACAGGCGCACTGATGCGATTAATGCCAAATATTGGAGGCCCAACGAGTCGGAAGCGAGAGATGTTGTATGGAGTAATAAACTCCATCCTCCTATACGGAGCCCCAATCTGGTCGGGGATGCTACGCATCAAGAAGTACATAATTCTCCTAGAAAGCTGCCAAAGGAAAGCACTTCTAAGAGTTACATGCGGTTACCGGACAGTATCGTCGGCAGCGATCCCTCCAATAGACCTGCTTGCAGAAGAAAGAACGCGCTTAGCACATGCAGGAAATGGACTTAGAACCAAGGAAGAAGCCAGAAACCAACTCCTAAATAAGTGGCAACAACGATGGGAAGAAAACCACGAAACTGCGCAATGGACAAAAAGACTGGCTGAAATGTAAACATCGAGCCACTGACTATTTCTTAACGCAGGCATTTACCGGCCACGGTAAATGCCTGTTACACCAAAAGAATAGGCAAAACAAATGAGCTTTGCAAGTACTGCGGGCACATTGACAGCTCCAGCCATACGTTCTTCCAATGCGAAAGATGGGCACGACAAAGGGCGGAGACAAACCTTTCCTTGGACCAAGAACTGACATCAGACAACATGACGAATCAGATGATGGATAATCCTAAACACTGGGCGACAATTCAACGCATGGTAACGGTTATTTTGACAAAGAAGGAGGAAGAGGGAAAGGAGCAAAACGAGGCAGCAGGATGAACCTAAAGAAGTCCATCAGCCGCACGACAACGATGCATATTCGCAAGAATGATCCCGTCTGTCGGCGGTCTATCAGAGGGGAAAGGGTTTTAGTCGGTCGGCAAGAGCCAACCCGACACAACCCCGTCATGAGCCAGAAGTACAGGCGGCACCCCGTCGACCTAACACCAGGCAGGGTCTGACCAGCAGATTTCCTAAACCCCTCTAAAAAAAAAAATTGGGTTAGTTTGTCTCAGTCGGGGGTCACTGTAAGCGCGCGCTTATTTAATTTTGCAATTTGAAGTTTGGGTTAACTGGAGTTACGGTAAGCGCGCGAAGTGCGCTTGTTTAGCTTTGTAATTTGGGTTAGCTTGGGGTAGTTTGGGTTAGCTTGGATTAGTTTGGGTAGTTTGGATTAGTTAGGGTTAGTTTGGGTTAGCTTGGGTTAGTTTGGGTTAGTTTGGATTAGCTTGGGTTAGTTTGTTTCAGTCGGGTGTCTGTAAGCGCGCGCAGCGCGCTTATTTAATTTTGCAATTTGAATATGTTGTCGTTTTAAATGTACGATTTTTATGTCAGTGGAATTTTATACCTAGGTACTATTATTAAAAAATTTCAGTTAAATCGCGTGCTTTTGTCGTTAAATTTAAAAATGTAAGAGCATTTGTAATAAAATATTGAAATAATTGTGAAAATTCTAAAAAATAATATAATGATTAAAGTTACGTCACGCCACCCATGGTTACTAATTCTTAATTTGTCCAATATCATCTGAAGTGGAGAGCTGTTGTAACAAAGGCATCTTGGATGTTGCAAGGGACACATACTTAAAAATTATTTTCATTAACATTTCCTGAAAAATTAGCACTTTTTAAACTGAAAATCAGTAAGACTCGTTAGTTTATACTAGAAACGCTGTAAATTACATTTTAATTTTGCGGGATATAATATAACCTACAAGACTTCTTTTTTTAATTTAGCCTTTTTTTGAAAAACGAAAATAACGCATTACCGGAGAAAAGTTTTTAGTTCTTGCGATTAGAATAAATGTCTCAAGTACTAAGGTAAAACTTTTTTTATGTAACCGATTTCAGCTATGCTAAACTAAAAAATAAAAAATTGAAAAAACAAGTTGTGAAAAAAAAAATTGAAAAAAAAGAAATGATGCATTTCCAGAAAAAAATCTTTGATTTCTGGGCTCTGAATAAATGTCTAGAATATTAAACAAAAACTAATTTTTATGTAACCGATTTTAGCTAATCTAAAGTCCGGAAAACGGAAATGACGCATTTCCGAAAAACAAAATTTGTGTTTCTATGTTCAGACAGACGTTTTATAAACAAACAAAAACGCAGTTTTTACATAACCCATTTCAGCTAGAAGAAAGTTTAGCCACTGATTTTTGTATTTCGATGTTTATCTGCTTCGCAGATATTTCCAAAGCGCTTATTTTTATTGTTTATGTTATGTCACAGATGTTATGTTATAAAATTTGCCTTGCCTTGCACTTTGAAATTCAGCTGACAGAATTTTAAAATTTTCGTTTTACTTGTCAGACACAACAATACCCTAATACAATGTTGCTATGGTAATGATCGAGGAACAGACAATTTATCCGAATATTTCCCTCATGTATAAAAAATCCCATTAGAGGAGTGCAATTCTCGGAAAATTACAGCGATAATTGCACTGTAGAAACCGAAAGAGCACAGCGATAATTGCATCGTACGTATCTATGGTAATTCCATTGAAAATTTGACAGCGACAATTTATAAATAACGTCAAAGTCTAGTGAATATATAGGTATTATTAAAAATGTCTCGTTTCGGATTTAAAAAAAAAAATCGTTTTTTTTGCATCTCTGTACTTTGTTTACAGTTACATGTACGTTTTTGTATTAAAAAAAGAATAAAAATGTATTTTTTTAAAACCATATCCTAATTCGGGAAATATTCCCCCGAATTACACTCGTGCATCAAAATAACCAGAAAATTTTGCATTCGAGCGTGTTGTCTTAGAAAAACTGCATTCGGTCATTTTCATATTTTGCAAAAAGAGCCCTCCACCTTCGGTGTCGGGCTCTTTCTCCAAAATATGAAAATGAACTCATGCAGTTTTTAGACAACACGTTGTCATGCAAAATTATCGGTAATTTTGATGCACTTGTGCAATTACTTCCGATTATTTTATCCAGATATATTTTCTCTTCCTTCCTATTTAGCCGGAAGTAAATTACGATTTATGACGTTTTAAATAAAGTTATTTGTATATGAGGGGAATTGTCATATATATTATCACAAGAGAAAAAAATTTGTCGGCAAAATTTTCGAAAGGTATGAAAGTTTGTTGCTTGGCAATTTCGCGAATGATATTTTTGGTATTAAAAGCACAACACGGTTATTGCAATGAAAAATAGAATAATACATATTAGTGATGAATTATTCAAAGAAAACAATTTAAAAAAAATATTCAATATATTCATAAACAATGGATATCCTAAACATTTACTTAACAAGTTAATCTACAACTCTAATTGCTTTGATGGACCAACTGACGATGGTGTTCAACATCTTATAAAGTACAGGAGGCTTCCATTTATAGCTGGTTTGACACATTCAGTGGTATCTCTGTTTAGGCCTTTCTCGGGTATAAAGATTTCAAAGTACAACATCTTAAATAATAGTAGCATTTTTTCTAAGGTGAAAGATAAGACTCCAACTTTGTTCAACAGCAACGTTGTTTATAATTTGTCCTGTTTGGGATGTCAAGGCTCATACACTGGCCCAACGTCACAGTGGCTTGGACAGAGGATTACTCAGCACAAGAGCGACGTTCGTTTGGGGAAGAACACTTGTGCTGTAGTGGACCATTGTTTGAAAACGGGACACAGTTTTGATTTTGGTAACGTTAAAATTTTAGGAAGGGAAAGCAATTACAAAAATAGATTATTCCTTGAGATGTGTCATATCAACAATAAGGACAATGTAATTAATTATAAGTCTGACACTAATCAATTAAGCAATATTTACTGTAACATCCTAAACCAGATTTAGTGTACTTT
>MU182329.1:107278-119049 GCA_016904865.1 Pissodes strobi
TGGTGTTCTCCAGCCTGGGGGAGGACGATGGGATTTGATGTGCCATATCCCATGGCAACTCGGAAGGGCGGGGGCGTCACTCCCCGTAATCAAACTCCTCTCACCAGTTTGACGTTCCTGCCAGCCAACACAATGCAGCCCCTCTTGTCACAAACTGTCATTGATCTGCTCCAGACTTTGTACTTTGGTGTTACTTAGGTAACAAATATATTGAAAGAGTTTCATTTTGATACACGAGTATACCTCCTCATAGAAATATTTCTTAAAGGTTCCAAATACAGGCGCGATCTAGGCGCTGTTTTGTTTGAGGTTTGTGGAGGTAGAGAAGAATTTATATTCCATAGCCTCTGAAAGCGTTGATTCCTTCAATACTGAGATGAGATTCATGATTATCAATTAGTAATGGTACACCTGATATTTCTACACATAATTTCTAGAATTGAATTATCTGCAGGAATTCAGCCTCATTTGTGAATAAGTCCTATGAATCTCGGCCTTGCAAACTTAGGTTACCACTAAGTTGTACGGATTGATGTAACTTGATCGATCTGTTTTACCTGCTTTCCTGTATTTGCTGCAACATACGAACCTAAATAGAAAATCTTGCTCTACATGCTCCTTGCCTTTGCGATATATTAGTTGAAAATCATAAGGTTGTAAACGTAGAACCAAACGACCAAGGCGACCCTGCGAATCCTTTAAATTATGTAACCACAATAATGAGGGATGGTCTGTGATTACCTTAAAATGTACTCCCTCTAAATAATGCCTAACACACACTCCAAATCACTGCAAGACACTCCTTTCCGTGACAGTCAACTTTATTTCCTGCCTAATAAGAGATCGTGAGAGTTAGGCAATTACCTTTGCTCCGTCATCGAACTGATGGGTTAGAACAGCACCTAAGCCATAAGAAGAAGCGTCAGTTTGAAGAGTAAACATGCAGTTAAAATCGGGACAGGACAAAACTGGAGCGGTAACAAGAGCTTCTTTAATCGATTTAAAAGATTCCTGACAATCTGTAGTCCATTCCCATTTTATGTTCTTTTTAGTAAGCCTAGTGATATGGGCAATCTCATAAGATAAGTTAGGAACAAAATAAAACGTCGAATCTAAGTTACATTTTTTGGTGGTGATATATTAATAACAGCCTGCACTTTTTCTGAGTCGGGTCTTAATCCTTTAGCATCCACAATATAACCAAGATATTTTAGTTGGGGTTTACAAATGTGGCATTTCTCTTGAGAAACCTTTAATCCAGCTTCTCATAAACGGTCAAACACAAGACCTAATATGCGAAAAGGTCTTTGAAATAATAATTATGTCGTCCAAATATAGCACAACGTTGTTTTCCAAGTCAACACCTAAGACACTATCAATAATACGTCGCCGAGTGGCAGGCGCATTAGTTAAGCCAAAAGGCATGCGCAGAAAATGAAAAAGATTTCGACCTGGAACAGTGAAAGCTGTAATTTCACGAGAAGACTCGTACCTGCCAATATGCTGATTTTATACCAATGGAGCTGGTATAACGAACATCGCGGAGACGATCTTTTCAGCCATTTAATGGCTGAAATATAAGGAATACGGGAACTCTCCTTTTTAGTGATAGCGTTGACCTTTCCAAAATCGATACAAAAGCAATAACCATTGTCTTTCTTACGCACCAAACATACAGGACTGGACCTGATGGTTCTATTACACCTAGACTTAACATTTCATCTATTTCCTTATTAATAATCGCCTGCTTAAATGGAGAAACGGGGTAATAACGCTGTTTAATGGGTCTTGAACCAAGTCCTAATTCTATTACATGCTCAGCTACTTTACAGCAACCAAGATCACTACCTGTTAAAGAAAATCTCTGCTTTACCAGCGAATCAAGAGTGGATCTTTCAGAAACAGACAAAGAATCACCATCCACAATACTACAAATTTTAGGAAATTTATCTAAAAAATATCTATGGTTTTCCAAAAATTGATACCTAAAATAAATCTATGAGCCAATCTGGAAGTACTAAAATATATAGATATTACTTATAATAGTATACGTGTCTTATCCAGCAAGGTTACGGGTGTCTGAAAATAACATATACTTAAACAGGAGAGGTCTGTCGGCCTAATGACTCTCTCAAGTACCGTTTCCCGAAGTGTAACACTTTGGAGAATTTTGAGTAGTCACATCAGGAGCACCACAACGACAGAAATGAATCTCTTTGCTGCTAGGGCATTGTCCATTTAAATAGTCCGTCTGGTTACAGTTCCAATACGTAACTGGACGTCTGGAAAAAGAAAGTCTCTCTGTTGGTGCTTGTGCTGCTGGTAGTCCAACTATATCGATGGGAGATGGATGATCACAGTGTAAACCAGAAGCAGAGGCATCAGAAGCTATAAAGGCAAAGTCAGATTCCACAATTTTTGTCGTTTTCCAGATGATGGAATATAATGATCAGCTCGGTAGTTTTTAGCCTCAAGCTTAAAACCCTCAGTCTCCAGCGCCTTCAATGAGTTAACAACAGGAAGCTGGGTTGTATAACCCTTTAAGGCGCAGAACTTTTGTTTCTAATTTTTGAAGCAATTTTGGTTTTAATTTATTGCATAGGCCTTATAGACACCCAAAAAAATATTGAAATAGTTATTTTCCTAACTAGTGCGGAAAGTCATACTTTTCCGCACGCGATTGCAGTTTGCCGAATGACGCGCAGCGGAGTTCGGCAAGCAGTCGAGTGAGGAAAAGAGACTTTCCGCATGAGTTAGGAACAAAATTTTTTCTACAAGCACCTAAATCAAAAATTGAACCGTCTATTTTGTTTTATTTGGGCAAATAGAATAGTTATTTTTATTCGCTTGAGAAACATAGATTTTTTAGACAAGATTTTATTTAAAAAGCATAAAACAATAACAATTTAATAGCAGTTATTGATATTTATGATACTGGGTGGCCCAAATTTGTAGGTATATTTCTTTTGTATAATAATTCTTTAATAATTATAGTTTTCCGCTTTGTTATAACGAACATGACGTGTTCCCCTAAATTTGGTATTATCAATATAGAAGTTACTGTGTGACAAATTTGTATACTTATTTTGATATTTTTACTTTTCCGCACTAGTGCGGAAAAGTAGTGCGGAAAAGTACTTTTCCGCACTAGTGCGGAAAAGTGGCACTTTCTAAACTAAATTGAGTGCGGAAAAGTGAACTTTTCCGCACGCAAGTAGAAAAAAATATTATAATCAGGACTTTGTAATGACGTGGTTAGTATATTGACCACTGATACTTTAGGAATTTTAATTTTATGGTTTAGCAGTGGTTAATATAATAGCCATATATAATAAACGAAGTAAGTTATACAAAATCATGTTTAATATTCTAAATAGAAAGCAACAATATTATAAACAAAATTATCAAGCATTACGGAAAGAAGCGAAACACTGCAAGCAAAGAGCCACGTCACATTGCCGGCAAATAAGGGTTGACCTTACAGGTTTTGCTCGAGTGCTGCAGTGTGCGCATCTTCTAATTTTGCCCCTAATCGGAATGTGAGTTCCAACATTTAAAAGTCTTATAGAATTGGCAATTCCAACTGATCGACCAGATGGTTTTCTCATTTTATTGCTCGTAATAATTATCGCAGTTGGTCCTGGACTTTTTCGGAAATGTGCATCCTTTAGAAGTTCATCTACCTGGTTTTCTACGAGATCTCAAGGATAACTCGTTATAGCAAATATAACTATTCGTAATAACTGCATCAATAAGGTAGTAGAAAACTCGAATCCACCATCGCCTACTTTTCCATGAAATACTATAATACGACAGCATCTGATCGAATTTGTCCACCCCGCCCATGTTTTTATTATAATCATAAATTGGCAGCGGACAAGCGACTGATTCTTTTCTTCCCTCCATATTAGTTCCTTGAGTATCAATGGTGATGCTCGGATCGTGAAATGAACTAATTGCATTTACACTTTTCTTGCCTCTGTCTTTTCATTTGCACACGGATATATTGTTAGCGACAGCGTAGTCACTATCTCCTATTTTCATATTTCTGTCATTCTTCAATATTTGTTTAGGGTAATGTTTCCTGTTTCCTCTAAAAGTTCCACAAGCGTATGTTCCATTATGAAGTAGTTTGGATAGAAGCTCAAATGTAGAAAAAAAAATTGTCGAAATACACACAGTAGCCTTTATTATAATTTCTTGTCAAATCCAAAACTGTTCTTTCATCCAGCGTTCCTTCTGTGGGCATTTTTGATTTTCCCTCATATATTTTAAAATTCATGACATATCCAGTTTTCGAATCTGTCAACACCCAAAATTTGAAGGCTCTCTTTATGGGCTTCATAGGCATGTACTATTTCAGTGTGGACCTGCCTTTAAATTTCACCATACTCTCATCTACAGAAACATTTCGTGCTGGTATATACAGTGTGGCCCAAATTGGGTATACATGTATGGGTATCTTGGAAACTATAAGAGATAGAAAATCGGTTAAATGGGGAAAGTTTTAGGTCATTCAATTCCCAATTCAATACCGTTTTGATAACGATTTGATATTTTTTCGTTTTTGAGATATTTTGAAAAAATCAAAAAGTTGTATTTTCGAAAAAGCGCTGTATTTTTTTTATTTAAAGATATTTTTAAAATCTGTAAAAACATTGTTAGGACAACTTTTTATGCTCGATGCACCCATGTATTCAGTTTTTAGTTCTGACGTTTTGGTTATGAGAAACCAGCATCAACTTCTTTTTTTCTTATGGCGGCCATTTTGTTTTTTAGCACATTTAAAAAGAACTTTTTTTTCCCTTTCTTGTGATGTATAACACTTCATAAAAATATTTTAATTTTATATCAGAAAACCACAAATTTAATTTTTAGCTGGGTTGGCCATGACTGCGGAGACCATTTGCGGTACAAAACAAATATTGCTAGTGTTTCATAGTTATTTTACTGAAAAATATACGAAACATTGATCAGACAAACATCGAATTTAACTTTTCATTTTTAGTAATTTTTGTTTTTATTAATATTTGTTAAAAGGTAAGTTTAATATTAGCTGCCCTGCCAAACATCATTAAAAAAATATCAATATGTTAAGAATGTTATATTAAATGCAATAGGAATACAAGTGTAGCACCGCCAGTTATTTGGAACTCAATCCTGACAGTCAACACTCAAGACTCAAGCCTTAAGACAACCTATGAAATTATAGAAGCCTTGGGAAGCCATGTGACCAAAGGACAAAATAATATTGAAACAATATTGAGTTGGCTTTAGCGACAGTTGCTAGGGAGGGCGGTTGCCGTACAAAACAATATTTGCTATTAATTTCCAAACTATAGTTCTAAATATAGGTATCTGTTTCTGTTCATAACTGCTTACTTTACAACTTACTACTATTAACATACCCAAACTAACTAATCTAACCACGCGAAACCGGCTAGACCCCACCACCTCGTCCCGCTCGAGGACCCAGCCACCGCCGATGCATACGCATACACAGTTGTTCACGGTATTTGACGGTACAAAGTACAAAGATTACAGAATATGCAGGTATCTGCAGCACGCTTGTGATCTCAATGCATTTAAGTTTCGACAGTGAGTGAGGCAACTTATATTTATTCTGTAAACTTTGCCCAAAGATTACACCGAGGGGTGTAATATCCGGGGACCTAGCTGGCCAATTTACAGGACCCCGGTTTGATATAACATTATTCATTGTAAATGAATGGTCCTATAAGTTGATTATCTAAAAACAAATTATACTATTTGACTTTGTAAATATTTTGCGGACTGTGTAGACTTACCGTACACACCACACCAGACATTAAACCCAAATCTTACTTGTGGCCTACGTTCTGCCACTTGGTGGGGATTAGCAGTGGCCCAAAAATGGATATTCGCCATAATGAATGCTCTGCAGTTGCTGAAAAACGTTTCGTCTGTCCAAATAATCTTCATACTGAAATTGGGGTTTTCTTGACATTGGTTTACAAACCAGTTTGAAAATCATAATCGCCTTGGGTCTGTTTCCTTTAAAACTTGAACAATAGTAGGTTTATGAGGACGATATTTGTTTTCATTAAAGACTGTTTGGATAGTAGTTCTTGGTATAAGTATTTCCCTCGCACGTACTCTCGTCGACGTCGTCGGGTTCGCATTAAAGTATCCTTAATGTCATCGTCACGAGCTTGATTGTCCTTCTGATATTTCTTTGGCGTTGGTACTTCAAAGCTTCCATAATTTTTTAAGTTCAGGTCAAGCCTCGCGAATAGTCTTGGCTGTTGCCTCTCAGGATACGTCCAAATAGTCGGCGGTGGCAAGATTTGTATTTCTATTACATTTAATATAACATTCTAATATGTCATATTTTTCTTCACTGGCATATCGCGTGGCGATATTTAGAAATCAAAATTTATGAAAATTTAAACAAAAACTACCAAATAGAGTTTTGACTGAATAATGTCACTTTTCAGTAAAATGACTTAAATGCTGCTGAATCACCATAGCAACACTATCATTTATTACGGCAAATGCCCTCCGCAGTCATGGCCAACTCAGTTAAAAATTAACTTTGTCGTTTTTTGACATAAAAATAAAATATTCTTATAAAGTGTTATACATCATAAGAAAGGAAAAAATATGTTCTTTTTAAATGTGCTAAAAAACTAAATGACCGCCATAAGAAAAAACGAAGTTGATGATGATTTCTCAGAACCGAAACGTCAGAACTAAAAACTGATGACATGGGTGCATCGAGCGTAAAAAGTTGTCCTAACAATGTTTTTACAGATTTTAAAAATATGTTTAAATAAAAAAAGTACAGCGCTTTTTCGAAAATACAACTTTTTGATTTTTTCAAAATATCTCAAAAACAAAAAGAGAGAAAATCGTTATCAAAATGGCGTTGAATTGGGAATTGAATGGCCTGCAACTTTCGCCATTTAACCATTTTTCTATCTCATATAGTTTAGAAGATACCCATACATGTATACCCAATTTGGGCCACACTGTATAATTCCGAAAATATTTTTGTAAGATGGTCGATTAAAGGCCTCAGCTTATACTATACAATCTATCAAATGATGGATCCGTCTTATCAGGAAATTTTGAATCATCGTTTAGATCAATGAATCTCAAAATTTTTAAAAACCTCTTTTGGGTCATTGCAGAGGCGATTTTATTAACATGAAAGTTTTGGTTGGAGGACCAGTAAAGTTTAATGCTAGGCAATTCGTGAAACCCCATGAAAATCAAAATTCCAACGAAGCAATTTAGTTCTCTGACTGTAAGATTTAGTTCGGTACCATTCTGTGATGCATAAAGACTCGATTCCAGCACAATTTTTTCCAAAATTGTATCATCTAAGAATAAGTGAAAAAAATCATAGGATTATCGCTCTCGTAACTGAAGGATGGACCGCTTTGCTGATCAAATATTGAATTACTATAATGGCTACCAGTGTAAGGACCTTTTGAAACACTATATTCTTGTTCTGAAGATTCTTCATCGACTTCCGAAATAGCTTCATCTTCTGAGGAATCTTCTAAGTTGTTTGTTGTATGCTGGAAATTTTTGCTGGATTGTTGATATGTGGGATCTGCTACTGAATCATCACTGGGTTTTGACTTTCTTTTTCATTACCATATTTTCTGGTAAACGAGCAAAACAATTTTTTCTTCAAACGTCAGTAAATCCGTCATTACTCGACTGTGTAGGCGGCCGTGAAGTTTCGTTTTTCCTCCGCCAGAGCTTTACTTTTCACTTTTTCGCTGGCGGAGGTAAAAGTGTTGTCATAGCAACATAGATACAATACAAACAAACAACAAAATAAGCGTCAACAACTCAAGATTTATTAAACTAAAATTTGTATTTATCACTCAATTTGTGACTGCATTTCTAAAAATCACTAATTTAGGAACAAATTGGTTATTATTTAATCGAACTTACTCAATAACTGCTTATCAATACGGAATTAAAACGCAATCGGAGACGCAATCTAAAAAAATAATTATTGTTGACAGTGTCCAATGACAGCTTTATGTTACATTACTATAGCAACAACCTGTGCCTATTCACCGACACCGGTCTAAGCCGCCTTGCGAAACCAACTTATGTTTAATAATTATTATTATTACCATTAAAAAGAGATGTTTTTGCATTAATTTGTCGACATTTGAAGAAAAAACAGCATATTTTATTTGGAGGAAAAGTTACTTTTCATGGCTTGCTCGCTATTACCAGCCTCACTCCGTTCGGCTGTTAAACACGAGCGCGCCATGAAAAGTATCACTTTTCCTCCATATAAAATAATATACTATTTTTCAAGCGTCACGAAAAAGTCAACTTTTGAGACGTAATTGGCAATATAAAAGTAACAATTTTCTGCCTAGGCGTGGGAGTTCACTTTTGTGCATAGGCGTAAAAGTGATTCGCTTTTTGGCCTAGTCGTAAAAGTGATTTGTTTTTCGCCTAGCGTTACCAATCACGTCTCAAAAATTTTAATTTTTGTGAGGTTTTTAAATTATTTGTGCCCTTTGGAAAACAATAGCATGATCGATTCGGAGCAAAAATGACTTTTTGTGTGTGTACTGTCGGACTCGCTACGTTCGTCCGTCAAACGTACATGCTCGCCACAAAAAGTATCATTTTTACTCCTAGCACAATATACTATTTTCACATAAATATCTACACGGTAGGCCAAAAAAAAACTAGGAATAGAGAAACTTCGGGGGGAGGGGCGCAACTGGCTCCATAATCACGTTCAGATATTTCAAAATAGACATAAAAGGTTCTGATGAGTTCAAAAAATCCTACTATTTTATCTCGAGCTTGAACTTATAATTCACCTGCTAAGAAAGGACTTTTTTCTTAGTAACAAGGCCAGAAACACTGAATAACATCTAAGCGCAAAAACATGCCATAATTTTATGTGATAAATTTCTAGCTTATAGTTACACAAAAAAGTAATGTAAAAAAATAAAGCTATTTTTTTATATTTCGTGAAATGTAATAATATACAAAATGTCTTACCTTGCAAAAGCTTCGAAAGTCCCGGATATTATGTAACAAAATCGATGGCATCAATGCAAAACACTGATTTTTTACTAAAGACGTATTGCACTAATATGATATAGAACAGGAATAAGCCACGACAAGTTATTTTTTACGTTTCTCTAGACAGATACATCATAACAAAGAAATGCGCGCTAATTTGTTAGGCAAAATACGGCTTTCGGGCGCGCAGTGGTTAATAAAGTGACCACTTTCAATATAAAATGGCTAAACATTAAAAATGTGGCGATCTAATCGCCCACTGCGTGTGTAGACTTATTAGTTATGCCGATAAGAGCTATATTTCGCTGATTTGGTCATTGAAAAAAATGTTGGTACGATCCTTATTGACGTGGTTAGTATATTAACCACAGCTACTCAAAAGGGATAAAATGGAGACACATTTCTTGAAATTATATCCAGTTGAGCATGATCGGACATACCTCCAAAACCCCTAAACAAAGCACTCATACTAGACAAATAATCGATGCTCTCAGACTGGTCTTGACTTCTTTCCAAAATTTATTTAAAACACCTAGCTTTATAATCAGACGGTTCAAAATGTTTACATAGAGGATCAGACAAACTTTTCCAGCTAACAAACCTGGTACGATTAGCATGGAACCAGTGCTCTGCCAGAAAACAAATATATAGCCGATTCAAATAATTCCTGTTCAGATATACCTCTAGCAATACGTAACTCAGAGACCCTTTCTAAAAAGTTGTGAACCAAAATTTGTTTACAGTGACCTGAGAATTTAAGATTTCATTTTTCAACACGAGTTTTAAAAGCACTAAAGTGATTAGAACGAGTTTTAGTTGGTGTGGAATTATCTGATGGCCTACTAGTATTTAAATTAGAATCAGAAGTCAGAATCCGAATCATTTAACTGTGTTAAGCACTCAAATTTTTAACCGACTTTAAAAGTGAATCTAAACCATCGAAAGCAGATAATATTTCAATTAAAAAATCAGATCTAAATTTTAATTGTTCTTGTTTAAGATTACTAGTGTGTATTCGATTCATACGATTCAACAAATGGACGAGACGTGATTGAACACGTTCGAAATTAGATTTACTAGTGTCTACCGATAAACTTGTAATTGAAGTTTGGAAATATTTTAATGTTGTCAAAATATATTCAATTTATGTGTCAAATTTAAGTTTATATGTTGGATAATTTAGAGGTTTGCCTGTCTTTTCTAATTGTAAAACTGGATGTAAAGCTGCGCGTAACTGATCAACAGTTTTTGAATCATCAGCTGATGGACCACGAATACTAAGTTCATTCAGTTCATCCTTTTTGAGGTAATCAACTATCATATTAAAATCCAACTTTACTGATTCAATAGAGGAACAAAATTATAAACGAATAAAAAAAATTAGGTATGTAATTCAAAATCAGAAAATCAAAATAGCTTTCCTCTTAAGATAACTTAATATTTAAATTATTGCTAATAATCGTCCAGTAATCGATAGGGTAATAACATATGAAATATCAAATAAATACAAAATATATAATACTACCAATTAATGCAAATCTCCTGGTGAATAAATCTAATAAGGCATAGAGAACGGATATCAGAATCATAAATTGTAAGAAAAAGTCTTAAAAAAATGGCCCCAGGTTGGGCGCCAAAATTGCAACACGATTTTCTTATTAATTAAAGAGAACCTAACACCTGGCACTATTACGGCTCCTGGTGTGGAATTCGTGAGCGCCACCAGTTCTGCCAGCTAAAATAGGAAAGTTCCGCTGGTGTTATAAGGAGTGGTTAGGCACGTTCTACTAAACGAGAAAACACAACCTTAATTTACGGTTCGACCTATTGGCTTTTATCTTACAATGAAACTTAAAAAAAGGATTGATCACAAAAACTATTAAGTAATTAAGAGTACAATATGAAGATTGTACAGAGGCCAATTATGTTGGTAAATTCGGAACTATATGCCTTACACCTAAAAACTCGAAGCACTAGTATCCGAAGTAATCACTTCGGTTTACTTAAAATTAAGACCAATAATAAATGCAGTGATAATATTAGCAGTCAATTACTAAAGCCACAATAATAAAATTATATTAATTGGTAAGAGGAAAAAAATTAATAACATTAATAAAAACTATCTTAAGCTCGGCCAACAATGCTAAGTTTAGAATAAAATAATAGGAACGATACCCCGTTAGAGCCCAAGGTCTGCTGATTAAAAGGTCTAACTAGGGCTACAAGTTCAGCAACTAAGGTGAAAGTACCACTTCTCGGTCCAAATGTGATAGTAAGCCCGAAGGTGAAACCTGAGAATAACAACCACAAAGAAGCGACAACATAAATTTCGCCCAAAAATTTAGAGTGGGAGGTAAACATGTTAACTGTGATCTCCACGTGCTTGTCAGTTGGTTTAGTCCGAGATTTGTTTAGTACAGTCGTCGACGACAAAATTTTTGCGTGAACGACAGTTTCCGTTGGTTTTTTGTGTGTTAATTATTATTGGTGACTTCTTTAGCGACGATAAAGTCAGAAAAAATGAAACGCTTATCAAAGTAAAACGCACCTTAAATTATCTAAGCATGTTCCAATATAGCTAGAGGGCTGACATTTTCAGACCATGTAGCCGGGGTAAAATGAGGATCCTGGACGAAAACTGGACCCCGTACCCCCCGTTCGGCTAGAAGAGTCTAACTAGACTAGACTAACCCAAACTAACCAAATCTATTAAA
>MU182329.1:119059-148992 GCA_016904865.1 Pissodes strobi
ATCTATCAAAATTAATTATAACGTATCGGAACCGGTTCAAATGACTAAGATAAGTTGAGACTAAGTGAAGCTAACCAAAAGTTGATTGGACGACTAACCCAAGCTAACCAAATCTATTAAAATTGATTATAACGTATCGGAACCGCTTCAAATGACTAAAATAAGTTGAGAATAAGTGAAACTAAGCGAAACATGAATCGACGACTAAATTTGCATAAACATAAATATTGACACATTGTCCACGTTTTAATGATATAACCATATTCTATATTTTACGCGACCTGGTATAAACAAAAAATGAGCGAGTCTGCTTTCGTTAGATTTGGTAAGTTTGGGTTAGTCGTCTATTCAAATTTCAGTTAGTTTCACTTAGTCTCAACATATTTTAATTATTTAAACCGGTTCCGATACGTTATAATCAATTTTAATAGATTTGGTTAGTTTGGGTTAGTCGTCAGTTAGTTTCACTTATTCTCGACTTAGTTTAGTTATTTAAAGCGGTTCCGATACGTTGTAAGCAATTTTAATAGATTGGGTTAGTTTGGGTTAGTCGTCGATTCAAATGTTAGCATCATCAGGAGATGATTAAAACTAACATCATCTTGATGATGATACTAACATGGTTAGCAAAACGCACATCGAGTGCAAAAATTCTGTTTCGGTATTGTGGATGAAACTCTGTTTTTAGTCAACTTATTTTAGTCATTTGAAGCGGTTTCGATACGTTATAGCCAATTTTAATAGATTTGGTTAGTTTGGGTTAGTCGCCGATTCAACTTTCGGTTAGTTTCATTTAGTCTCAACTTATTTTAATCATTTGAACCGGTTCCGATACGTTATAATCAATTTTAATAGATTTGGTTAGCTTGGGTTAGTCGTCCAATCAACTTCCAGTTAGTTTCACTTATTTTTAACTTATTTTAGTCATTTGAAGCAGTTTCGATACGTTATAATCAATTTCAATAGATTTGGTTAGTCTGGGTTAGTCGTCTATTCAAATTTCAGTTAGTTTCACTTAGTCTCAACTTATTTTAATCATTTGAACCGGTTCCGATACGTTATAATCAATTTTAATAGATTTGGTTAGTGTGGGTTAGTCGTCGATTCAACTTTTAGTTTGTTTCACTTATTCTCAGCTTATTTTAGTTATTTAAAGCGGTTCTGATACGTTATAATCAATTTTAATAGATTTGGTCAGTTTGGGTTGGTCGTCGATTCAACTTTCGATTAGTTTCATTTAGTCTCAACTTATTTTAATCATTTGAACCGGTTCCGATACGTTATAATCAATTTTAATAGAATTGGTTAGTGTGGGTTAGTCGTCGATTCAACTTTTAGTTTGTTTCACTTATTCTCAACTTATTTTAGTTATTTAAAGCGGTTCTGATACGTTATAATCAATTTTAAAAGATTTGGTTAGCTTGGGTTAGTAGTCCAATCAACTTTCGGTTAGTTAACTTATTTTAGTCATTTCAATCGGTTTCGATATGTTATAATCAATTTTAATAGATTTGATTAGTTTGGGTTAATCGTCGATTCAACTTTCGGTTGGTTTCACATAGTCTCAACTTATTTTAATCATTTTTTGACGGATGTTGTACAAACAATGATAAAAATTAGAGATAAGGCTTTTAAAGTCTTTAAACGAACACAAGGGCGAGGTCACTGGGATTTCTATAAACAGCTGAGAAACCAGACAAATATAGCTATAAAAAATGAAAAGAAGAGGTACCTCGAGTGTGTCGCCAATGAAAGTAATAGCAAAATCTTATGGAAAAAACTTAAAAATTTAAATATTGTTAACAGACCTGTACATATACCTTTCCCAGATATCGTAAATAAACCAACAGATATCAACGATTACTTTTTACGATTCTCTAGAAATAAAAAACAAATCGACCGAAATTTATTGCAATTCTATCTTCAAAATTTGAAGATCAACATTCCTGAAAAATTTGAATTCGTCACTGTCAGTATTGATGAAGTAAAAACACAATTATATAGCATACAATCATTGGCGTCGGGTTCAGATCTGTTAAATATAGATATGCTATTGATGTGCTGTCCCAAAATTCTTCCCTTTCTTACTAATATAATAAATTCTTGTATCCTAGATGGTATTTTCCCGGATGATTGGAAAATTGCCCGCGTCACCCCATTGCCTAAAAATAACAACGTGTCTAGTTTTAATGAATTGAGGCCCATTAGCGTTTTGCCATGCCTTTCGAAAGTTCTTGAGAAAGTTATGAACAACCAAATTTGCAAATACTTAGAAAGCAATAATATTTTGCCACCAAAACAATCTGGTTTTAGAAAAGATTTTAGCTGCGTGACAGCACTCTTGGGCGTAACTGACGATATTATACGGGCTTCAGATTCAGGCTACTCATCGGTTTTGGCATTGTTGGACTACTCGAAAGCATTTGACACAGTTAGCCATGATTTGTTGTTTGCGGTGCTTCACTTTGTTGGTTTTTCCGAGCATGCTATTTTATTTATTAAGAATTATTTGGAAAATAGAGTGCAGTATGTTGAAACAGACAGTGGTTGTTCCTCTAGGGAGATAGTAAGCTGTGGTGTGCCGCAAGGGTCAATTTTGGGCCCTTTATTGTTCACAATTTATACTAATAATATTTGCTCCTGCTTAGATTACTCATCGGCTTACTTCTATGCTGATGATGCCCAAATTATATTTTCTTTTTCATCTGACTCTTGGCCTCTAGCAGAAACAAAAATAAATCATGACCTAAACAAATTACTAAAATTTTCGGAACGCCATGGATTACAAATTAATCCCGACAAATCATCTGTAATGGTCTTTGGAAAAAACAAGTCTAATCTCGCCAGACAGCTTGATATAAGAATGGGTGATCGGTCACTGGAGTTTACTAACAGTGCTAAAAATTTAGGGGTTAAACTGGATACCGACTTACGCTTTAGAGAGCAGATTGCTACTTATCTGCAGCGCGCATATATGTCTTTGAAAACGATTTATCCTCATAGGCACTTGTTAACTCAGGAACAGAGATTCAGATTAACTGATTCGCTTGTTCTAAGCCACTTTAATTATTGTGATGTTCTGTATGGGCCTTGCTTGGATGCCATTTGTAAACTTAAAATAGAAAAAGTACAAAAAAATTGTTTACGTTTCATATATGGCATAAGAAAGTTTGATCCAGTATCTTATAAGTTAAAAGATGCAAAATGGCTGAGTATGGAAAACAGGCGCAAATTACATTCATTAGTGTTATTCCATAACATAATTTATAAAAATTGTCCTCCATACCTAACTAACAAGGTAAAGTTTAGAACGGACGTACATAATCTAAATCTAAGATTTAGGGGACTTATCACCCCACCACCTCACAAAACCTCATTGTTTCAACGAAGTTTTACCTATAATATATATAAACTTTACAATGGTCTGTCAATAAACTAAGGTCAGTGAGTCCATCTGCATTTAAAACTCTTCTAAAAAGGAGTCTCTTGCGGCCCCATCTTTCTGCGGTCCCGTAGAGGGTATATTTGATGTGTGTATACATTACTTTATTGTTTATTTATTAGTCTATTAGTTTTGAGCGAATTACATAATTGGACAG
Source organism: Pissodes strobi (assembly GCA_016904865.1). Lineage (NCBI taxonomy): Eukaryota > Metazoa > Arthropoda > Insecta > Coleoptera > Curculionidae > Pissodes > Pissodes strobi. The sequence goes on from MU182329.1 coordinate 122,659, forward strand.
GATTCCTAGTTTAAAATTATACTAAGGGGGCTGAACTTTGATCAATTTTTAATTGTTTTCAGCTCCTTTTTTGCAATTTAATTTCTTAGACTAGTCTTAATATCAAATGTATTTTTACTTTTTGGTTATTGCAAAATAAATATTATTATTATTATTATTATTATTATTATTTGAACAGGTTCCGATAGGTTATAATCAATTTTAATAGATTTGGTTAGTTTGGGTTAGTCGTCAGTTAGTTTCACTTATTCTCAACTTATTTTAGTCATTTAAAGCGGTTCCGATAGGTTATAATAAATTTTAATAGATTTGGTTAGTTTGGGTTAGTTGTCCAATCAACGATACGAAAATTTCGTAACGCGAGACGAAAACTAAACGATGTTGTGATGCGACCTTAAAAAATCACTCCCATGAAACCAAAGAAGTATTCACTTCAAAAAGGTTAGAACGCGACAATTCAGTAAACTCTGAGTTAAACCGTTAAATCCTAAAAGATAACTACTATTCATAATACATTTCTAATAAAGTAAATAATAAACTTGTAATCTTCATTACATTTTTCTCAGTGTATTAAACCTGTTATCTGTCAAATATGACAAATTGAACTTGGCACTCCAACTTCAAAGGTGCCGACGGCTATTGTCGCTTCTCTGCGGTTGTTATTCTCGGGTGAAACCCTGTAGTGAAACCTGTAGTGAGACCTGTAGTGAGATCCTCCCTTGAGTTGGAGGGTGGCGTGGAGGATCAACTGCCTCGGTCGAATACGGTGAGCATAGAGAGCCTCTCAAATATCCCAATAGATCGATCGTCTAACACGACTTAGGGACTCAACCTCAAGATCCTTCAGAAGGGTAGTATAATAGAAAATACTAAAAGGTTGAGTCACCTATAACGACACTTCAGCAAAACACTTGCCCTCTGCCCAGTAGGAATTTCTAGAAGGCTGAGATCATCGGTTTCAATCAAAACCTCCAAGGAATTTAGAGGGAATAAACGACAGTTAAGAAAAAACGGTAGCGCAAAGAGCTCCTATCGAACTGAAGAAATAGTCGATACGAGGAATACTCCTAAGATAATAAACGAGAACTAAGCATTGCAAAATGACTGCGAAAGCAACAACTAAGCTAAAATTAAATTTTTCAATAAATAATAGGATATATTCATAAACGAAATTACAAAACTTTCATCAGGCCACTTGAAAAGATAGATATAAATAAAAAATCCCAAATCTCAAAGTTCAAAGCTGTCGGTAAGAAGGTGGAACCACCAAATAACCTCAAAGTCTACTAAAACATATAAACATAATAAAGGAAAATAAACTCTGAAGCATGAGAGAAAATTAAAGAAAAATAAGGGAAAATCACGGGGAAATATGTGACGGATACGCCCTAAATCCCTAGAGCACTATGATAAGAAACAACAACAAGCAATTCATGTAGAAATCAACAAGTCTTACAAGAAAATAAACAGGAGGTACTAGCTTTTTGCTATTAAAAAGAAAGAAAAATGTAATAACTAACAAGTATTCTCGAATTAACAGGCAAATAAGAAAGCAGCAGTATCTCAAACCAAATCAATGATTACAACAAGTTAAAGCCATATCAGCCTGAGATTACAAACGAAATATTCAAACCGAAAGTAATATATGAATTTAACTGATCTACCGAGGATCAGTTATTAAATGCAGAGCTGTAACTAAACATAATCATTGTAATATAAATAAGCAAAGTTAAACTAATAAGACATTATCTTATTTTAGTTGCTTGATGAAACCTAAGCGAGCCAATAGATTATCCACTAAAATAAATACAGTCACAAAGTGCTGGAGGACAACATAAGAAAAATGATGATCAGAATAGCCACTTACGGCCACAACAGTGTTATAAAAGCTAATACATATTATGTATTAATAATCGTATGTATAATTAAATAATATGAATAAATGCTGCAATTGTAAGTCCACCAAACTTATTGACAACAAATCAAATAAATAAATTTATAATTAATTAAGCAAAGAGGTTAATACTCAATAATTCTTACCACAATAAATAGAATTTTTTGTTGCTAAATGCAGCATATAACATAAAAGTTATAATTTTTTATAGTGGCAAAATCAGACTGTTACACACTTAATTATCTTTGATAGCCATGCTAAAAATAGGTAAATTTATTCTACTAATGATAGTGCAAAGAAGAACTGGAATAATTTACTCTTTTCTTTTTGAATTGCCAGTATAGTTATAGTGGAAACCAGAGGAGACAATTGTGTTCTTATTTATGTTACTAAGACAAACTGAAATACAGAATTACCATAAAAAGGGTGGTCGCATTTTAAATCATAACCCAACAATAAGAATGTTAATCCTGTATAACTGAGAAATAAGATCAAATAGGGATAATTTGATTGATTTGATTGTAAACGAAAACCCAGATATTTTAGTTATTAATGAAACATGGTTAAAGCAAGATTATGTTTTTCCTCTAAAATATTTTAATGTTGTCAAACAAGACAGAATGGACGGGTATGGGGGAGTCGCTACATGTATTAAGCGCTCAATTGCATTTACAAAAATCAATTCCTTCAGTTCAGATCAGGTACAGTTTTTTACAGTAAAAATTATTGGGAATTTATACTTGATTAATATTTATGCAAATTCTAATACTGCTGTCTCATTGGAGTTTTTTGAAAGTCTTATTGAGGGATTGCCATTGGATAAGTTGATCATAATGGGCGACATGAATTGCCATCACCCTATGTGGGACTCATACTCACCTAATTGGGGAGGAAAAAATATTTGTGACTTTATTTTTAATAATGAATTTACTATCCTAAATGATGGTACTACAACGATGTTCCAGCCCCGGAACTGTAATAATAATAGTAGCGCAGTAGATATTACCATGATGAGTAGCTGTCTATCGGTCTTTGCAGAATGGGAGGTTATGAAAGACTGTGGGAATAGCGACCATTTTCCTACAGTGGTAAGTTAACAATTTCCGAATATGCATGAAATGAAAAAGGCATTCATATGTACTCATAGTTCTAAGAATTATAAAAAAGCTAACTGGGGAGTATTTCAGGATAAGATCTTGTTTTCAGCACTCAACAAGAATTGGGAAAATTCTAATTATCAAGCTTTTTTAAACTTAATTAATGAAGCGGCGGTCGACGCAATTCCTATTATAAAACATGGTAAGAAGTGTAGGACTCTTAATCCATGGTGGGACGAAGAATGTACTATATGGGTTAATATAAGAAAGGAAGCGATCCAAACTTTAAAACTTTGTTCTTCATTAGAGAATTTTGTTTAAACAAAACGCATAATTGCCCAAGTTAGACGTAATCTTAGAACTAAGAAAAGAGATAAGTTTAAGACCTTTTGTGAATCATTAAATAAGGATTCAGACATGACGTATGTTTGGAATAAGATTAAGAAATTTGCTAATTCTAATAAAGCTACGATAAGATCCTATTTCGGATGAAATTAAGAAAGGAATTCTCAACAATTTGTCCTCTATTGATATAAAACCTGAGTTTACTCTTTTACAGTGTAATGAAGTAATTACTCCCTTTTCTATATCAGATTTTCAAAATGCCCTGCTTAACAAAAAGTTCTCTGCACCAGGTTTGGACGAGATTTCGTATTCTATGTTGAGGCATCTTCCACTGATTTCCAAAAATATACTGCTAAATATATACAATGATTGTCTTAGAAATGGCTCCATTCCTGAGGATTGGGAAAGGCTTAGTATTATTAGTATCTTAAAGCCAAACAAAAATCCATCAGCAGCTGATAGCTTTAGACCTATCGTTTTGTCCTCTTGCGTCCTCAAATTATTGGAAATTATGATAAAATGTCGCCTGGAACGGGACCTGGAGCATGGTTCAAATTCAATCAGACAGGATTTAGGAGAGGGAGGGGAACTATGGACAACCTGATTTTCCTACATTCTAGCATCTTGGATGCCTTTGGGTCTTCTCAGTCTGTGCTGGCTCTCTTTCTTGACATTAAGTCTGCATACGATAATGTTAATCTATATAAACTCTATGATATACCTACTGTGTGACTTGAATGTACATACTGCTTTGAATAACATTATTTTTAGAATTTTGGATAAGAGACTTCTCTATTCTAGAGGGGACGACTGTGATTTTTTGGGCCCCATGATGGCCACGAAGGGCCTCCCTCAAGGATCGCCTTTAAGTACTGTTTTGTTCAATATTTATATTTCTGAATTATTTTCTATTTTACCTGGGGATGTTCAGATTTTGGAATATGCGGACGATATTGTAATTTTTGTGAAGGGATGATTGAGTTCAATAATGGAAAATGTATTGGAATGGCTGCAAAATCATGACCTGAAACTATCTGTAGATAAATGCGAGTGTTTCAGATTCGATCTTGGTCGATTTTCTAAACAAAAAGAGATGTGCTCGTAGGCACTCAAATTTACCATAGGGCTAGTTCTAAAGTCATTTTGTAAATAAAACAAAAAGCTTTAGCATTATATGGATATTTTAATAAGTTATTTTGCCTGAAAATAACTAGGTCATAAATAAACAAAATATAAACATTGCGTGAATGCATGTAGGCTTTGCTACAATATGAACGATATCAGTCGAGGCAAGTTTCGACCTTGAAGAATATGACATAAATAATAGTCCTAAAAACTAAAACAATGCATAAACAGTTGTAATACTAAACTAATGTATGGTTATAAACATAACCTTGAAGCTATGTACAGTTAAATGTCTGTTAATAGTTCCTGTGGAACAGCTACGTATCAGCTCGGTTAGCTGAACTAACTGATATAAAATACAATAATATACAAGCAATAATAACGGGATAAATATTACCTTAAAGTCCACCTATAGCTAATATGTACACTATATTCACCATAGACGAGAAACGTTTAATGCTCAGCAGTTTATATCTTCCAACACTGGGGGAGTCACTTTGAAAAACACTTGCTAGGCTTTTTGCTAGCTTCTATGTACAATGTGCTTCAATTTCTTGCAAATAAGAATGACTGGAATGTAGTAGGTTGATTATTGCATATGGCATAACATGAATGCTCTGTGAATGCGGCTTTTTGGTACACGCATAAATGATTACTAAATATGCTATGCTGGTAGCATAACTAAGCTACAATCCGCGTAGGGGATATAGCCTTTGGGAGAACTTAAGTATATTGGCAGACTAGTGGCGTTTAATCCTTATATGAGATTAAGGCATGAGTATGTATGCAGACTAGTGCAGAGTAATCCTTATATTAGAATAAGGCAAGAGTATAGCAACCCAATGGTATACTCGTGATAGAGAATGTTGAAAAACCCATGGGCCAGACCATTGGGGACTGTACTGCGATGGTACAGCCTCTGAGAATTAGAGAGATCAGTGGGTCTGAATAATGGCAGTCAGGATGCCGATAAATACCTTTTTGTAGGCTTAGAACTAGAGATCAGTGGGTCTCCATAATGACAGTCAGGATGCCGATAAATACCTTTTTGTAGGCTTAGAACTAGAGATCAGTGGGTCTCCATAATGGCAGTCAGGATGCCGATAAATACCTTTTTGTAGTCTTAGATATGACGATGATTATGGCTGGATATCACTATGTCACTTGAGTAACGAACTAGATAGATTATGAGGTCTTAAAACGTGAAAACTGGCCGACATGGCGGCTTGACGCCATGTGACTAGATCAACTCGAAGTTGTCACCGCCCCTTCTGGTGGGAGAAGATGCATCGCTTCGGGCATGGAAAGGGCAATAATGTAAATACAGAGATATTGTGTAAAAACTTAACATGACTGGTTGTCTAAATTTATATTATGAATTTTAATACAAATGCGGTTGAAATCTGCTGACTAGTTTTCATGAAATTCGATTACTAAAGAAATTTTAGAGAATTTTGAGTTGGGTGAAGTGGCTATCCTGTAGGATGCGCTGTGATTGGTCGACTCGGTCGCCGGGGTATAGCGGGAAGCTCCATGATTGGTCAGATGAGTTTAGAGGACGCTTAACTTTTAGCTTTCTAGACTGCTGCCGCAGTGAATAAAGGTTGTAAACAACAGATGGCGTTAGTAGTATCGCCATGGATTTTAATTTCTCTTTGGATTGCCAGCAGTGGCGTGGAATGTGAAAATTGTATAAAATTAAATCGTTAGATTTGAAAGCGTGTTCAAATCGTTTTAGAACAGCGAGGGTATCTGGTTTACAAAGGGAATAAGGAGGTTTCCAGTGTCAGTAATCAAAATATATGATACAATCATTCCCTTTAAAAGTCACGTGAAATTTTTAGGGGTTATTCTTAACAAGCACCTGAAATAGGATGCCCATATTGAGAGTGTTGCTGTTAAGGCTCAGAAGAATATTAATGTTTTGCGAGCTATCTGTAGGGTGTGGTGGGGTGCAGATCCTAGAACGCTCCTGATGGTATTTAATGCCCTAATTAGATCCTTCCTGGATTATGGATCTATCTTGTTTAGGCCCTCTAGTCAAACATGCATCAACAAATTGGACACATGGTATTCTTCCAAGGACTGAGAGTATGCTTGGGTTGTATGAGGTCCACCCCCCAGGTGGCTATTTTAGCTGAGGCAGCGATGATGGATCTTGACCATAGAAGGAAAATATTGGCGGCAAAATTATTTGCTAAAATAACTAGCTTGCAAGATCATCCACTTATCACAGTAGTTCATGATATACGTAGAAACCTGATAAGTTAACCTAATTTCAATAATAGCAATAACATTCCTTACTTGGTTTCGGCAATGGGACATTTTTATCCATATCTTAGAAAAATACACAATAGTAATTTTTTTTTGCTATGAGATAGACTTTAATATTTTGATTGAACCATTAAAAACTCTTAATTTTAACATTAAAAAGAATGAACTCATGATAAAAGAAAAATTTCAACTTGCAACCGAAAAATACGTAAACAATTATACTTTTATTTTTGTTGATGCATCAAAAGCGGATGAAAGGGTAGGGTATAGATTGTATATCCCTGATATTAATCATAGATTTTCCTCGAGACTTCCTTCAGAGCTGTGTATAGCTAAAGCAGAAACTATAGCAATCCATCGTAAAGTATCCATAAATAAGCTGCTTAAGAAGGTTATAATTTTCTCAGACTCTTATAGTGCAATTTCTAAGATTAAAGGCAATCATTTCACTGCTTCAGTCGACTACTGGTCTTTGAAAACTAAAAGATTAATAGCCTTGGCTCACCAGAACGGTTTTTAAAATTTGCTCGCCTGGATCCCAGGACATGCTGATATCCATGGTAACGTGATAGCAGATTTGCTTGCCAAAATAGGCAAATATTTGAATGTGTCCATGGACATTCCTTTCGGATCGCGGGATATTTTAACAATAGTTAAAAAATAAATCAGTTCAAATTCTTTGGAGGAATTTGCTTCCGGAAAAAAATATTTATATAGTAAAGTACAAGATATAAGATATAAGAATAGAAGACATCTTACCATGGTCATAAGAAGGCGTACAGGTCATTGTTCAACGAAACAGCACCTTTTCAAAATAAATTTAAAAGAAAATCCTCTATGTGAGTGCGGTCTTGTTGAAGACCTGAATCATATATTTTTTGAGTGGCCGACACAGAAAAGACTTACTTTCTTTGCTCTACAGAGACGTCGAAAATGATAGTTCTCAGAGAGGTATTATGAAAATGTTTTTGTAAATGTCTTTGTTGTCCATCTTCGATTCCTTTGTTGTGTTGTTTTTACTAAGCCCCAACCTTATTTTAACGATAATTGATAGAGCTTCGTAATATAGTTACCATTCTCAGTACTTTTATTTTGAGTTAGTTTGCAAATCAACACAAGGCAAATATGAAAACTTCGAAAACGTTAAGAGTTGGGAAAAGTACGATTTACAACTTAAAAATTAAATCCAAAGCTGCGGACACCGACTACAAGAAAAATGTATCTCAAAAATTTGCTGCCGCGCATATTAAAATGACTATGACGACAACATGAATCCTAAAAATTTCGAGAATTGGTTAGTTTGTGTTAGAGTTACTAAATTAAAACCAAATTTGAAATTACCGTCTCTTTTAACAATGGCCAACTCAAGCTACCATTGCAGACTAGAAGAAAAAATGAAGATAAATAGTTGGGCTGGAAGACGAATTTTGGAATGGTTATTAAGAAAGGGCATACATGTAAATCAACATTTATTAAAGCATGCACTATGGAAAATTGTTTGCAGGTTGAAGGCGAATAAATTGTACCATTTGAAATCATGCTATCATCTATGGACACCAGATTCTAAAATCGCCCTCTTACCTTTTCACTTTAACGCAATAGAAATGGCTTGGTCTAAGGCTAAGAGGAAATATGACGAATACATTAAACGAACACAGAGTTTGGCCACTTGGGACAAAATTATTTGTGAGTTTCTACCTAAACATTGGGCAAACTATGCAGAACACATGGCAAGAATTATAGAAAAAGCACTAAAAACAGACATTTCATTAAATATCATGAACATTGAGCCATTAATAATAAATGCTTATGAAGATTCCCTGGAAAACTCCGAATATGAAGAAATTGCTAATAGCGATGAAATTTGATGTTTCTAAATGTATTTTGTATTTTTCCCCATTTTATATTATGTAAGTATTCTTCTTGTATGCAGTGTCCGTAGCCTTGAAAGGAATGTTTAATATGTCAATGGTACTTTTTCGCTTTCATAATTTTATTGCTTTACATTGATTTGTTTTGAATTTTATTAGTAATTACCGGTTTTTTATTTTGCAATTTAATGAAAAAATCATTTACCCCAACAGTATTTTAAAAGCGATAAAAAGCATCCAAGTAAAATCACGTCTCATAGATACGTCCCTAATCATCGAAAACTGTCGGTTATAACAGAATAATTATTACTATCGTGTTATTTTTTTCTGAATTTTAATTAAGAGAATCGACCTTTTAAATTTCAATGCCTTTTCATTTATAATTCTATACAAATGTAAGTTACATTAAAGACAAGATTCGGACTAATGTTATGATCTGAAAAACAGTAAAGAAGTTAACGAAGTAAAATTAAAAGATTAAGCGCACTTATCTTGGGCCAAGTTAGATCTTAATTGAATAACAGTAAATAAGAGTACTATAAGAATGTCCTACATTGCGTATATAAGCCACACGTCTTCCAAAGAAATTAAGCAAGGTTCGTATGATCTTTTTTCTTCAAACGTCAGTAAATCCGTCATTACTCGACTGTGTAGGCGGCCGTGAAGTTTCGTTTTTCCTCCGCCGGAGCTTTACTTTTCACTTTTCCGCCGGCGGAGGTAAAAGTGTTGTCATAGCAACATAGATACAATACAAACAGACAACAAAATAAGCGTCAACAACTCAAGATTTATTAAACTACAATTTGTATTTATCACTCAATTTGTGCCTGCATTTCTAAAAATGACTAATTTAGGAACAAATTGGTTATTATTTAATCGAACTTACTCAATAACTGCTTATCAATACGGAATTAAAACGCAATCGGAAACGCAATCTAAAATAATTATTGTTGACAGTGTCCACTGACAGCTTTATGTTACATTATATTCACCGACACCGGTCTAAGCAAGGCCACCTACGACCGTGGTCTAAGCCGCCTTGCGAACCCATTTATCTTTAATAATAATTAGATATTATTACTATTAAAAAGAGATGTTTTTGCATTAATTTGTCGACATTTGAAGAAAAAACAGCATATTTTATTTGGAGGAAAAGTTACTTTTCATGGCTTGCTCTCTATTACCAGCCTCACTCCGTTCGGCTGTTAAACACGAGCGCGCCATGAAAAGTATCACTTTTCCTCCATATAAAATAATATACTATTTTCTTCAAACGTCAGTAAATCCGTCATTACTCGACTGTGTAGGCGGCCGTGAAGTTTCGTTTTTCCTCCGCCGGAGCTTTACTTTTCACTTTTCCGCCGGCGGAGGTAAAAGTGTTGTCATAGCAACATAGATACTTATTAAACTAAAATTTGTATTTATCACTCAATTTGTCCACTGCATTTCTAAAAATCACTAATTTAGGAACAAATTGGTTATTATTTAATCGAACTTACTCAATAACTGCTTATCAATACGGAATTAAACCGCAATTTTAAAAAAATAATTATTGTTGACAGTGTCCACTGACAGCTTTATGTTACATTACTATAGCAACAACCTGTGCCTATTCACCGACACCGGTCTAAGCTGCCTTGCGAACCCACATCTTTAATAATAATTATTATTACTATTAAAAAGAGATGTTTTTGCATTAATTTGTCGACATCTGAAGAAAAAACAGCATATTTTATGGAGGAAAAGTTACTTTTCATGGCTTGCCCTCTATTACCAGCCTCACTCCGTTCGGCTGTTAAACACAAGCGCGCCATGAAAAGTATCACTTTTCCTCCATATAAAATAATATACTATTAATTGTCGATTAAGCCTACCTTTTTATATAGTTGACTTCACTTTTCAAAAGCAGCTTCTATATATTTCTATTAGAAATCTGCATAAAGTATGTATTAATTTGTCTAGGACCTCATTTTGTTTACCCTCATTTGAACCGCGCAAGCAACCTTCCGACGATATGCATTCATACTTAATTTGTGATTCCGATTTCACGCATGCTGTAACTTTTTTAGTATCATATGTGATCAGCAATTATTATTCATACATATATTATAATCGATAATAAAATGGTTAAATATTTTTAAGAATCATCCTGTATTAATAACAAATATTATCCCACTGCTATAAGTTTAATTTTCCGGTACGATATAAATAATATTTAATTGTATATGACAGACAGTTCTTTATTTTCATCAATCAGATTCTTTTGTTTGTGTAGCATAATTACGAAATTTATAAATAAATCAAAATATGCCTAGTTTTGGGCAAAATATATGAGGTGAGTACTTTCATTAAAAATAATCATATTGATATTAGATATTATGATGATTTTAAAACGAACATTTTTGTTGTATATTTTCTCACCTTGGTTAGCCTTGATTCTTTTTTACAGGACGACTATGCATGAAAACAAAATTCATGTCATCTAATATAAATTATGTTTCATTGGTATATTAATTCTAACCCTATGTAATTGGATCAGTTATTGTTTTGATGAATAGTTGGCTATTTTAAACAAAATATAACAAAGCTAATAAATCTAATCTTAAGGTCGAAATGAACACTTTTATGACAGCTAAGTAATGCATATATTTTAAATACAATACCTTTTTAATTTTTTATCTTTAGTCTGTTTATCATTGTATAAGATATTGGTTAAAAGAAAGATCCCTATTTCTTGCCCGAAGTCTTAATTGCCTCATCAATAAAAATTTCAATATAATCACCTTCATTATAAATATTGGATATCTTTATCTTACTAAGAGTCTGCAACCGGTGGTGTGTTGATATGAGTACTACAAAGTAACTAATTTAAAAGATAATTGTTCAAGAGAAATATCTTCTAAAGGGAAATTTTTTTCTAGATATACTAGTAGTGGATGCGGATCCCATGTATTAGCATACCTCGCCTTTGGTGAATTAATATTACGAATGCCCTTTAAAAAACAATGTCATAATTTCATCTTCTTTCCCTATAGGCATGACCAATGCTAAAGCTGACTGATATGTATTAATCACAGAGAATTAACAACCTGTTTCAAATCTTTGGTTTAAAAAATGTACAACCTTTGACAACTTATAAATATATGGACTAACATGATGCTCCGAGCAAAACTTCCACCATTTTAAATATACACAATCGTATTGCTTGAGAGCCTGCTTACTTAAAGAAGATGTTATGCCTCGTAACCCAGTAGAAGGAAATTATCTTACAAAAGCTTCCCGGATATATGACCGGCAACCAGGATAAGTGAGCTCCACATTAGAATGATGTGGTTTCCTATAAAAATATATGATTAAATCTTTATGAGGGCTCATATAATATGGTTCTTCAACCAACATTTTCATAAATAAAGGAAACCACGGTTGAACTGGCCAATTAGGTACAACTAATAAACCTTCCGCTTGATCATTCTTGATTTTTTTTAACACTTTTGCAACCATTGATAAAGGTGGAAATGCATAAAAGGCAAAATTAGTCCATGCCATTGTAGATGCGTCTATAAACATTGTATATAAATTTTACAGAAATAGGGAGAGTCAATGCATGTCTCCAGTGCGTGATACTTTTAATCGAGGACATGCTGAAAGTATTCTAATACAGATATTACCAGATTTAGAAGTATTCTACAATCTTCAAAGAGGAATTAGCGCTATGTATCACATTTAGTTCGCTAGTATCACCATGTATTTTCTAAATGCATTTAATAAAAAAATGCATTTTGTAAATTCCAACGTGCACATATTTTTACATATTAAATTATTATCTTTCATATTATCAAAAACAATGTAGCTATATCGCTCATTCCATTCTGCATTCAAAATCAGAACGCATATTGATATGCAACTGTAAAAATTTAATTGTATTTATTAAGTTAAAAATAAACTAGATAACCGACTAGCCATCAAATGAGATTTATTTATTTACAGCTAGTTAAGTAGGTAGCTTTTGAAATGAATATTTTTAGAAAATTTCAGTTCATCCCGCAAGTGATTGTCGTAGACATTCATGTGAGTATAAGAGCCTGTATTTCAAATTTTAACATAGAACCAATTGATTTGATATTAGTTAAATGACGCTTACATTATAGTGAGATAACACAACTACACAAACTAGTATCGACAGCTCTATGCAATAATGCATCAATATATCGCTGTTATATTATAAATTTAAAAAAAGCTACACATTTTACGAAATAAATCATTGTTTATTAAGCCATATTTGCCGGGGGGTAATTTGCAAACATGAAAATTGAAGCAATCCTCAAGCTGGATTTATAGTTTCCGTAAAGTAAGAAATAAGGCGTAAGGAAAATAAATAAATGGGGAGTAACGTTGGCATTTACAGTTCATCAGTAAGCAGTAAACGATAACGAAAAGCAGTAAGAAATGATTGAATTCAATTTCTTACGGCTTACTTTATCGATTCGGGCGACATCGGTTCCTCTCGGACAATAGTTACGTTGTTGATTAAATTTGTGTTTCCAAAAAAATTAAAACTTAATTAAAACACCTTAAATTATACTTGGTAATAGACTGCCAATACAACTATGCAGGTTCTCTAATGCGAATCTATTGACACAAGAATCCAGATTCGCAAACTAACATTACGACGTTTAGCAATTCACTGTATAATATTATCCGATTTTCTAACGTATTTATATTATTCAATATTGATAAAAAGGTAATAATCATAATATCAGCATAAGATCAAAATATGGTCTAAAGGATAAGTTCCTAATTTAATGGGTATAAGATATTTTGCCGACAGATAATTTACGGGTAAAATTATAGTAAGCAAATTGTCTAAAGATAATGTCCATTAAAAATAGGAATCAGCATTTTTATTAATGGTATCACTTGAATCATTGAAAGAGATAAGCACCGGGAAATAGCATTGTATGGGTTAATCGAACTTTATCTTCTCAAGTGACTTGGATTGCAGGGACGGATTGAGGCACCACGTAACTCCTCCCGCCTAAGGAAAGACCTATGAGGGACTCTCATGAGTGGGTCTTTCGTCTCCTTCCATCGTCTTCTATCTGGATGTAAGTAGGTAGGGTAGCTGAGTTTGTAATAACAGCGTACTCCAAAATATATTATTATGCAAATAATAACAGAAATGAACATAATAATCCATACCCATGGACAATGGTACTAATAGTAGGTTTGATCCTCTTCGGGAAGAACAAGTTTGTTCTGGTTATTGGCAATGGAGGTTATCTGCTTAATTTCTTGCAGGTCCACTGACTTAGTTTTATCGAAATTGGATATTCTTGGAGGTTTGACATATTTAAGGTCCGAAGTTGGATAACTCTGGCTGGTAGAATGGTAATTTCAGTTGCATAAAACGTTTCAATGCCAATAGTTACATGGCATTTTTCTGGAATGAAAATGAGGTAGCTTCCAGGTAGTAGTTCACTGTGTTTCTCATTCTGGCACATTTCGGTGATATACGTAGTGAGAGGAGTGGTCAGCAAAACGTTTTGGGGCGTGATTTGATTGGCTCTTTGAGCATCAAACTGTACTGGAATAGTGCTACAGTTTTGGGGTGTGATTTGATTGACTGTTTGAGCATCAAACTGTACTGGTATAGTGCTACAGTTGGTGGCTCTGTTTGTGATAACTATACTTACAACAGAATCTCCATTAAGTTCTAGGTGGTTCCTGCAATAGTGGGTGTCTTCTATCGTCTCGCATGATTCTTCTTCATATTGGTACGTCTTCATTTTTGCATTGAAGACTAGATAGGGTTTAGGAGGTGGTACGATTTTATTTTGAATAGGAATTGGATACATAAAGAAATATTGAAATTGAACAGGGTCCAACAAAGGGTAGTGAATCAAGAAGATTATTCTCTCTTTGTTTAAAGGTAAGTTAATTACCTAAGAACTTGTAAAAACTATGTAGATTTTTAAAGTTTACTAGTTGGTCTTTGCGGTAAAGGGATTACATTTGCTTTGACTTTAAAACGTTTAGCGAAAGAAAGGTTGGATGAACCTTGTTTAGAAAGGCAAAGGTTATAGCATTTATAAGTTGATTTAAATAATTGTCTAGGATAACAAGAGAGTTGAATATTAAATTTAAAGCGTTTATTGCATTAATATTCTCTTGATATTTGGTAATAAGATGCATTGTTACTAGAACATTAGTTCTTATTTGAAAAAGAGTATGATTGGTTTTTGTCATTAAATATTTAGCAATTGATAATTGATTATTATTTTTTCTCCGTAAGAAAGTGATCATTTTTATCTAAGTGATTCAACACAGAACTGATCCTTTCGCCGTCTTCGTGATCAAGGGTTCCAAATAACCATTTAGATACCGTACCTTCGATATTAATGAGACCGCGTTTTTTCCTAATATTAGGATTAATCACTTGCAATAAACTATCTATTTGATTCAGTAATGACCATGCTTGTTTAGTTAATTCGTTGTACATGATGCAATCATTTGTATTTGTGGTAATAAAGTGTAGTTGAGATTTAAGGTTATTTGACAATTCAATGAAATCAGTACTGTTGACAAAACTTAGAAACGTATGGTTTACTTGATATTATTTTACAGTTACTTAAAAAGAAGAAGCAAGATGGAATTGGTTAGTTCTTGAATAGAAGCAGTTATATATTGGTTGTAGAGAAGAGAGAAGGAATAATGAGAGAGCTAGTGTAAACTTCATTCTGATACAAAGAGAAAGAAGTCTCTTATAGTATTCTTGAAATATTTGTATATTGGTGGTTTAATTTTATGTTTTATTTGTGCTACAGGGTTGACTTTAATATATTTCATTGCTAGCTTATCACGAGTTTTCTGTTTGTGATAAACTCCATCATCGGGGTTTAATGATATGGGAGTTTTCCTTGATTCATTAGTTTTTTGTAAATTTTGATCCTTTGTAGCATTAAATTTGGCATTTAGATTTGTATATTTCTCCTTCAGTTTTATTTTATGATCTGTTACGTATTTTGAGAATATATCCTTTTTCTTGAATATCAAAAGGATCTTTTGAATTAAAATGTCCAGTGACTATTTCAAATTGAAATTTTTTGATGATTGGATTGAATTATTGTAGTACAACAACGCATATTTTGCCATATTACTTAATGACGCTTTAGCATTTTGGTCCTTATTTGTTCCAATAATGTAGAACGAAATCTTTCCACATAGCTATTAGAGTTAGGATTTCTTGGTGTTGTAAAGTGAATCTCGATTTTATGCAGTTTGCAAAAATTCAAAAATTAATTATTGTTGAATTCAATTCCGTTGCCACAAGCTATGACTTTTGGGAGTCCATAGTGAGATATAAATATCAATAGTCCATCTAATACATTTACAGCATTAACCCCAGTTATTGGATATGCTTGCGAAAATTTAGAAAAATATCAATTACTGTCAAATATTTTCCTTTAGAGATGGATAAGGTATACAGATGAATTCTTTCAAATGGTTTTGACCCTATAGGTACCTTTTGAAATTCAAAGTTGTTTGGGTTTCGTTCATATTTAGCTTTCTGGCATCTAGTAATAGTATATTGTGTAACAAGTGCTCGGGCCGCAAACATCACATTCATGTATAAAAGTCTTCACGCACGTGTTGCACACTATACTTTTTCTACGACCGTAAATTTTCGGAAAATGAATTTACCTTATTTTGGTTTTGCCAATTTTTGATAAGGAATTTGCAATAAGGATTCGCTTGCAATATTGGCTGCGGCTGTTATTTCTGGTGGAGTACCACATAATTCCAGATCAGAATCTAAGTTCATAGTTTTGAAATTTCTAACAATATTTGCACGATCAACGTAATTACACAATAATTATTCTTTTTAATGAGAGTTGTCATAGCTCGCAAAACTTCAATCAAAATAGAACAAGCATAGCCACCTGTTCATTTTGGATCCGCGCATACATGGGCTCTTATGGAAGTATGCGTGAAATAAATCCCATAAGGAATACGTTGTACTTCACGCACCGGTGCGTGAAATTGTACTTCACGCATTAGTAGCGATGCGTGAAAGTATATGTCACGCACGGTCGTAGAAAAAATTAATTATGTAGTTGGCTATATCCTTGTCTAAGTTTGGCCAATAGTAGTTTCTCTTTATAGAGCCAATCATTGTTGTTATGCCTCTATGTCCTGTCTTATAAACGTGATGATAATTCATCTTATCTTGTTTGTCATTATCTGATATTAAATCAGTCACTCAAGTTGAGCATATTAATAATTTCGAGTTGAAAAGTATAGATGATAAGTTTTGTTATTGATTAAGTTAGCAATAAACTCTTCTAGATCTTCATCTAGATGACGTTTTCGAAGATTAATAAAATACCTTTGGTTACTGAATATGTTTTCTTGAATGCAAAGTGGTACAAAGGATTCCGAAATTTTTATAATCATTTGGTTTTTATGGTGGTTTAGTGGTGTCTCGGAATAGGGTAAAGCCAATATAGGTATTTAGTTTGCTGAATGTATAGTAGTGGGACGTTGGTCTCTTTTTCTCTCATGAATTGTCTTGTAACTTCGTCTGCATCTCCGGCTTCATTGAAAAGAGATTGACTCTTCTGATCGGTGATCGAATTTCTTGATAAAGCATGTGCAACTGTGTTTTCTTTTCCTTTAAACAAATCCAACTCACTTATAGGGTATGCTTTTAAAGGCTTTCTTAAATTGGCGTAAGGTTCGTCACAACTTAAATTATGTATTTCTACTATTCCTTTACCATTTTTACGCTTGTTACACCTTCTGGAATATAGCAACGAGGATTGTTTTTTGTCTTAGGAATATAATAGTCGCCATCAGTTTTAGGTTCTAAATCGTCAGTGTTATTCATGTTATTCTTGAGTCGAACAGTGCGAGTTTTGTTTAAATATTCTAATTGTGTATCATCAAAGTTTTTAAAAACTCTGACTGTGTATCATTCATGTTATGCAATTCTTCAAATATACGGCTGGATCTAGGCTGGGATTGAAAATGTTATGGCCTATAGGCTGAAGTCAATTGAAAAGAAGTATTTGGTTTTGATTTCAAAAATATCTGGGAGTTGGGACCTGCCTTGGCGTGACATTAATTGGTTGACTAGGGAAATGAAGTTTATGGTAAAGGTGAATATTGATTTGAAATAAATGGGGCATGAAAACTAGGCCTGGGTACTTGCGGTTGAATTCGGGTGAAGATAAGATATAAATTCGGGGAAAAATTCTTTTTTCCATCGTTTATCATAGAAAGGAAATTTTCTTCCTCTAGCAGATATTGCATAGCCTGTTCAAGGCTTCCGGAATTTTTAAGCCTAATTGCTAGTTGTATTTGGGATGGAAGATACTTTTGAAATATTATCAACACTAATTTCTCAATGTTATTTATTTGTGCTAATTTTTCCATTTGATTAAGTGCATTATCACTATTTATTGATGAAAAAATTAAGCTTCTTAGATATTGATATCTAACACCGAAACTGTAAAGGAGAGAACGCATTAGGCGGTCGCGTTCCCGTCGTATCGCGGTCTGTGCTAGTATCGACCACGCGCGGTGAAGTTCCTTTCCATGTTTTATAATGTATTCATTCGCACTAGACGTTCTCGCTCGCATCACGTTCTCCTCCTATCTTTTCAAAAGGATCTCTTTTACGGCTATATTCTCGATTTTTATCTACAGTTGGTTTAAACTTACTAAACATAAATAAAAATAAAAATTGCAAGAAAGAACAACTTCTTCAAACAAGAGAGAATAACTCTTTCAAAAAGAAAAATAAAAAATTGGATTGGGAAATCAAATTAAATAATAGCTTAAATTGTCTTACTTTTCTTCGTAGTTTTTCTTTTCTTCTGCACTAACTAAGCCTTCTGCAAGGATATGCGTTCTCCAGGATGGCTGCTGACCACTATTTGGACGTGCTCCAATACTATGGTCCCATAAATCTTGTAGCAAAAAGGAATGTACAGTTTCCTTCTCACGATGCACATTTTTCTGGATCTTTCCGTCAAAGATTCAACTATTTGTTGAAGAGCTTTCAAAAAAGGCACTACACTTTAACGTCTTGTACAGGAAATCCTACAGACTGCACCAGTTACGTTGCTGATTAAATTTGTGTTTCCAAAAAAAAAAAAATTAAAAACTTAATTAAAACAGTTTAAATTATACTTGGTAATAGACTGCCAATAAAACCATGCAGGTTCTCTAATGAGAATCTATTGACACAAGGATACAGATTCACCAACTAACATTACGATGTTTAGCAATTCACTGTATGATATTATCCTATTTTCTAACGTATTTATATTATTCAATATTGATAAAAAAATAATAATCATAATATAAGATTAAACTTATAAGATATTTTGCAAACAGATAATTTACGGGTAAAATTATAGTAAGCAAATTGTCTATAGATAATATCCATTAAAAATAGGAATCAGCATTTTTATTAATGTTTTCACTTGAGTCATTGGAAGAGATAAGCACCGGGAAATGGCATTGTATGCGTTAATCGAACTTTATCTTCTCAGGTGAGTTGGATTCCAGGGACTCGATATTTAACCTGACCGATGGCACGGAGATCGAACGCAGGCTCGTCGGCTACCGACATTTTGTGGTTGGTTTTCTATTTGTTTAGGTTGCGTTTCTCATAGTTTTTTTAATGGCAGAATACGAAGAAGACCATGTTTTAATAAATATTAAGCATTATCCGCTTCTAAAGTACGCATCAATTGAAACGATAGACCTTAAAAAAACACCAACTTTTAAACGCTACAACTCAGCCAAATACAGTTTAATTTGGACTTTTTGCACCATGCCTAAAAGGGCGATTCTTTAGTTACAAACTGTTTGTAAAATTAAGTTAAAATATTACACGCTGTCAATTATACAGGGTGTTGAAATATTGAGTGCATAAACCTTCATTTTTGACCAAGAATTTCTGCTCGATGAGGAAAGTAATTTTGGATATTACTATACTTTCTGAAGTATTGGGCCTATATCACGGGACGCCTTTGCAAATTTGATCTTACCTTATATACCGGCGGAAAAATCGTCAATTTTTAAAATGTGTGCATTTTTTATGTGTGCGTTTCCGTGTGTTTTAGCCTAGCATTGTACATACGACTCTAAATTTCTTATTAGGGTTAACAATTAGTCTCACCAAAACACTATTAAAATGTTGCTCAGCGTTATTTATATAAGAAAAATTGTGTTTTAAATCGGTTTTCGTCAAGCTTGTTATAGGAGTTGTCGGAAAATGATGTAAATGGAAATTCTTGTAAAAGCATTAAAAATGATTTTTTCACTCATTATTTTTTCACCACCTTATATAATTGACAAAATATCTTTTCACGTTTTTTTGTGCTTTAATTTGACGAAGTTTTGACGATTCAAGGTTTGCCAATTTTTAGGTGTATCGGTTTATCGACTTTTTTTTAATAGAAATACCATAACCTTAAAATTGCAAAAACGGTTTTAGGGGCCACTCTTGTAATTTAAACAAGGGTTTCCATTTACAAAATTTTCCTATAACAAGCTTGACGAAAACCGATTTGAAACATTTTTTGTCGCCCTGTATAAATAACGCTGAGCAACATTTTAATAATGTTTTGGTGACAGATTAGCACTGCATACTAATAACTGTTAACCCTAATAAGACATTTAGAGTCGTATGTGCATTGCCACGCTAGAACACCCGAAAACGCCATAAAATTCACACATATGAAAAATTCACGATTTCTCCGCCGGTATATAAGGTAACATCAAATTTGCAAAGACGTCCCGAGATACAGGCCCAATACTTAAGAAAGTATAGTAATATCCAAAATTACCTTCCTCTCCGGGCAGAAATTCTTGGTCAAAAATGAGGGTTTTTGCACTCACTATTTCAACACCCTGTATAATTGACAGAGTGCAATATTTTCACTTCATTATACAAGCAGTTTATAGCTAAAGAATCGTCCTTTTAGGAATGGTGCAAAAAGTCCAAATTAAACTATCTTTGGTTGAGATGCAGCGTTTCAAAGTTGGTGTTTTTTTAAGGTGTATCGTTTCAATTGATGCGTACTTTATATGACAAGTCATTAAAAGACTATAGTAATGAAAGAAGCAACGGTTGGGAGGCAATTTCTTCAGCGATGGGTTCCACTGGTATGTAGGTAGAATGTTAATAATTATTAAAGTTTTTCAAATTTATATTTTTAAAGTGTGGAAGAACTTGAGGGAGACGTATGGAAAGGAAAGAAGAGCCATAAAAAATTTCCCTTCTGGATCAGAAGCTCCCAATTCATCATGGACTCTGTTTTCATCGATGAGTTTTATCGAGCCCCACACGCAGGGCAGAAAGTAAGCATAGAGTTTTGCCTTTTTAGAAAATTTACAAATTATCATATTATTGCAAAAGGGATGTTTTTATTACTTGTCGATCATCAACGTAACACACGTAACGAATCTTATTATACAAAGGAGCCAATATATTTAAAACCACAAATTCTTAGTTACCTTTGCCTCAAGATTCTATAACCTCTTACCTATCAGTATTAAAAGTACAACTCGGACACACATTTTTATTAAGAACATTAAAAAACCTATTTTTTTAAATAAACACTCTTGTTATAATTGATAACAGAATTTAAAGAACTGACTTTTTACTTTTATTTTTCTATATTTAACCTAATTAAATTTAAGTTAAAAAGAAAAGCATTGTTTTTAGATTAGTTAAATTTTTGTTATATTTTTGAATGTATGCTTTATAGCACATGCAGGCATACCCGTTATGTCTAGGTGCCAAAAAATGTTTTGTCAGAATCTAATGATATTTTACAAAATATATTAAATTTTAAAATTTGAAATAAATTAATTCATTTACTGATTGTTGCAGAAGAGCTTCAAATATTTCTTCAAGGCCAAGCCAAGCCAAGCTTTGAAGGGAGTAGCTCAACAGGCTCTCAAGTCTGCAGTTCACTAGGTTCGCTCTCTGGAAGCGTACGTAATATTTGGAATACCTATGATTACCTAATTGGAAAATATGCAGAGGAAAGTGATTCGGATATAGAATTAGTTGTGCCTGCGAAAAGTGACACCTTCAACAACAAAAACATCTAAAATGGCACAAAAAAATCTGAGGCGTACGGAAATCACCATCAGCTGCAGTCCAATAAATAGAAATATACTGGCTGGCGCAACAGATTAACTCAACTCAAAAGATAAGCCTGATAAGAATATGGCATTTGGGCAGTATGTAGGTTTAGCCCTTGCCAGAGCAAAACTATAAAAAAAATTAGAATTATGGAAGTATTGAGTGAACCCTAATTATTACCTTAATTTTTTAAATATAGAAACACTTAAGAATGACTAGTTTTTTTTTAATTCCTTAAGCAACTTAAATGTTTAAGTAGGTATCATGATTTGTCTTAGTTTTATATAATTATTTTATTTTTTCCATAAATCAATGTCAACACATTTGAAACAGCAATTTGTTTATGTTTATATTTCTACATAGGCTAATATCTCTTTTGTATATTAAAAGACTTGTATCCAAGAAGTGCATTTCATTTTTTGACAATTTTAAATTAATCAAAAAGGGAAAATGCTTTACCCTAGTTGCATTGTATTCGCTCTGTGCGTCAGGGTAGTGGGAGTAATGACGAACGATCGTGCGCGCGAGTCGGAGAAATTTGGAACTTTATTCAGCTACTATACAAATATACACGTGAATACATCGAAAACTTTGATATAATGGGTTATCTTAGATGCTGTGTCAAAAATTGTGCGAATAATACGAAATATTATGAGTATAAACTTTACTGTTTTCCAACAGCTAAACATAAATTAGCTCAAAGTAGAAAGTGGATTGACGCCGTAAGAGACCAAAAGGGGTCTGGTGTCATATAAGCACTGTCGATTTTAAAGATTTTTTGGGTTCAATGAAATGGAACACATTAATGCAAAAAAATTTGCGGATGAAGCACTTTTGACGCCAAAAATTGAAAAAGAAATTTCAGAAATAAGACTGCGTAGTGACATTTAAATGCGAAAACTCTCCCAATATGACGTTAATGATGACAATTTACTTGCAATGTTGCACCTTCTTGATTTTCAAGTAAGCAAATTGCCAAGTCCAGGAGCATGTTTCATAAAGTAGAATAAGAACTTGTTAAAGTAACTAAACAAGCGCGCACCGCGCGCTTGTTCCTTATATGCCTCAGACTAACTAACCCAAACTAACTATTTGCCTGTTAACCAACCTGTTAAGTAACACAAACTAACCAAAAATATTCCAGACTAACGTAAACTAACCCAAACTAACCCAGATTGACCAAAAGTAACCCATACTAAGCAAAACTAATCCTAGCTGTTTAGCCATACATGTATATATAAGTAATAACTAGTGCTTCGGTCTCGACGAGACTAGTCTCGGTCTCGTCTCGTCTCGTCTCGACATTCGAGACCGATACCGAGACGAGACTAGTAATTATAACTCGAGACCGAGACCGAGACTTCAAGGTTCGAGACCGAGAGTCTCGTCACGTCAGTCTCGATAGTTTCGGCTCTTGAGTGTTGAAATAAAAATAATTTATAAGTAGAATAGTATGAAAATAATGTTTTTTTTTTAAATTATAGGTAACGCACAAAAAATAAAAAATATTTAAGTACACGAAAATTAAAGAAATTTAGGAGAGTATGTATGTACGAATCTAAAGTACAATTTACTAGTTGCCTACCTATATCTATGAGTAACACAAAAAATATTTTCCGAATAGGTCTAAATTATAGGTACCAACTTACTAAAATAAAAAATATACTGGGTATTCTCGATGAGGTTACCACAAGCGGACCTAATTTTTAGGTTTTCGATAAAAAGTCATTTTTCATAAAAATTTTTGCTTGTTCGAAAAATAGAGTTCACGTTGAGAAAAAATATTTTTCTTATACAGGGAGCTCAGAATCTGTCAAAACATGTATTTTACATACGGATAAACTACCTCTATTTCTTATTTATAAGTAAAATGCTATCTGAATAAGTTGCTTAGAATTACTTCAGTCAAAATCTAAAATTTCGAGTATTTCTTAAAAACCGATTTTCCTTTATACCTACTATTAACTATGGTAATTTGGTTTATATGGAAAATTTTTTATGTGGACACATTCTAGTGTCCTTAGGGATTGCAAATACACTGGCGGAGAAGAGATTTTTTTTATTATTTTTTTAAAGTTATGTTTGTTTTCTTTTTTTAATTTAGGTTAGTTTTGGATAGTTTGAGTTAGTTTAGGTTGGTTTGGGTTAACCCAAACTAACCATAACTAACCCAAATTAAAAAAGGGAAACAAACATAACTTAAAAAAAATCTCTTCTCCGCCAGTATATTTGCAATCCCCCAAGATACTAAAATGTGCCTAAATAAAAAAATTTCCATTTAATCCAAAAATAACACAAAACCGTATAAGCAAATAATTACCTTAACTTTTTTACCTGTATGTCACACATACATTACTTTTTAAACTAGGTATTTTAAACAACCTTGTCATAATTCGTAGATAGAACTGTCACTTCTTTAATTTTGCTTTGAAAAATGCTTACTTTACTGCATCGAATTTACTTAATTATTTGCTACGGCATTAGTGATGTTTCTTATCGTCACGCACAATTATTTCACCAAAAAAATCCTGAAGTTCAAGTCAGTCGACAAAGCTTTAAAAACTTCTACTTAAATTTGATCGAACCGGAGATTTGAAAACCGTAAAGAGGCTGAAAACAATGCACAATGAAGATAACACAGCGACACTGTTAGTTTTTGATTCAGTAGCAGAAAATCCCAAGCTATCAGTAAGAAAGAGGTCTGATCAATTGAATATTAGGAAGACGCATATACATGCAATTTTAAAGGAAAAAAAAACTTGGTGTGTGCTTAAGACCGCACGACAGAAGTGAAAACTTTAATAAGTGGGGTCATCGTTTGTCAAAATTTCGATCCGAGCCTTCGTTGCAGAGATACGGGCAAAAAACGATTTTCTCCCCAAAATGCCACCTTAAATTAGAAGATGGGGATGATGCGCTCCGGTTCGATTTTTGTGTGGATATTGGGGAAAGAATTCTGGAAGATAAACAGTTTCACAAACATATTGTTTTTTTCCGATGAGTGCACTTTTAGAATAAATGGAGTAGTGGCCTCGTGGGTTCACAAAATTGTCGCTTTTCGTCACAAGGGAATCCAAATTTTACTATTACTTCACGAAGTCAAAAAGTACAAAAAAGTAAATGTTTGGTGCGCTATTACTTTCAAACGAATAAATGGTCCCTATTTTTTTCAAAACAATTTAAATCAAAGAGATGTTGAACACTTCTTTCTCGCCCGAATTTGAAATTGAAAATTTAGAGTACAGATACGAAGCATATTTTCAACAAGATGGATGTCCTACTCATTCAACACTTCAAGTACGAAATTGGCTAAACACACATTTTCCTGAAAAGCGGATAGGTAGGTTTGATTCTATTTACTGGCCACCCAGGTCCCCTGAACTCACAGCATGTGATTTCTTCCTTGGCGATTTTTGAAAGAACAAGTGTACAAGCAATCTCTACCAGAAAACGTTTATGTTTTAAAAAACAAAATTATTGAAGCTGTTGCCCAAATAAATATAGACGTTATTCATTCTGTGTATGAAAAATTCAAAGCACTTTTGGAAAAATGTGTTGAAGTCGGGGGCTTACAAGTACAATGATTAAGTCCCTTCTTCCTTTAGTTGGTTTAAACCAATTAAAGGAAGAAGGGACTTAATCATGCTTAAATAAAAGCATAAATACAATTAATTGTATTTATGCTGGGGATTTACCTAAAAACTATAGATTAGCTAGAGGAGCGTTACTATTCAGTTGTTTTTTTGTTTTAATATGTTTTAGTTTATTTTTTCTTATAGAAAAAGTAGTTTACTTACATAGGTAGGTATGTTTTTAAGTAAACTCAATCCTTCCAAACAGAATGCTTCACTTGCAGCCAATAGTATATACTTTCGAAAATATAAAATATTATGTAGAGTAGACTATACCGAATACTACTGTACTATGTGATATATTTCTTACTTGCCAACCTCCCTACCAATTTTGTTACCTCTATAAAGATTTTTTTGTGACTTAATTTTGCTTAAAAAAATGGACATTTTGTGAGGTTATTAAAATTATTTATCTGAAAAAAACCCAAAAAATCTAATTATTATTCATTAACGTGGTATTATCCCAAAATAGGTCGAATTTATAATACCGATTCTTGGGAAGTTTTTCAAAAAAAAAATAAAACAAAAAAATTCGAAGTGCACGAGACTCTCGGCGAGACCGAGACCAAGACCGAGAACACAAAATGTCTAGTCTCGGCGAGACCGAGACGAGACTCGAGACTTTGCGAGACCGAGACCGAGACCTCAATAGTCTCGTCTCGTCTCGGCGAGACCGAAGCACTAGTACTAATAGTTTACTTACGGTACACTGTCGACTCAAGTAGGTATGGCGTCACTTGGCTCACCCCCCACTCCTTCCACTTAGCTACGAATGGTAACGTTGGGTTATGTATGAGCACGTTAGGTCATGTTCTTCTTGAATCAGGTATGGCTATGTATGGTCATGTTGGGTTAGGTATGAGCACATTCATACGTAGCCGAACGTGACCATTCGTAGCCAAGTGGAAG
This sequence comes from Pissodes strobi, assembly GCA_016904865.1. Lineage (NCBI taxonomy): Eukaryota > Metazoa > Arthropoda > Insecta > Coleoptera > Curculionidae > Pissodes > Pissodes strobi. The sequence continues at coordinate 148,974 of MU182329.1, forward strand.
GAGTGGGGGGTGAGCCAAG
>MU182329.1:158992-177766 GCA_016904865.1 Pissodes strobi
TATCGTTAATACATTGTTATTGTTATAAACTAAACGTGCTTACTTTATCATCTCTTCTTACCCCACGTGACGCGATCCCGGTCTACCTCAGTTACCCCCCCGGCACGCTGAACAAGGCGTGTCCTCACAAGTAGAACATTCAGTGGTAGATTAAAGGAAGCATTGAGACCCCGCCATTGTACTAATCGCGAGAGGCTCTTCTCTGAGAAGTTATTCTTTAAATAAACGCGCTACCCCTAAAGATACTCGTGACACTATCTTAACTTTCCAAGAGGTATCTGATGATGCTAACTGATTGTGGTACCCACAGAGGTACCAGATTTGGTACCCATGGTACCACCTGCCAATTAGTACTGTCAAATAGCTCTTGAAAAGTTAAGATAGGAATTTGAAATTAGTTTTTCTCCATCTGTAATGGTCTTCTTGCTACCAAGGTGAAAAGTAGCCAAAGTACCGATTTTTCTGTGAAACTACTAACTCTAGAGGTATAACATCCTACATCAAATATGCTTAGAATTTTAAGTAAAAACCAAAAAATGTAATAAAATATAAGGTGTTTCATTTAAAAAAGTGTAACTTTCTTTGACCATCCTGTATATAAAAAGTGACGATTAAAACAATACAAAAAAAATAATAAAGATCATTTTACTAGGAACAACTTTTGTATTTAAATTTTTTTCCAGCCTCCGTAGTTTTCGAGATAAGGTATTGGCCTCTCTTAAACGGGCCACCCTGTACATATTTTAAATAATATCACTTTCATCTTGTAAAACTTCATTTTGACAAGAATTTTCACATTCTGGAGAGCTCACAGGTGGCCAAAAAGAATTTAGATGTAACATATAGCATATTATGGTAGAATGGACGTAGGTCCCCAAATACAAAAATGAGAAAAAAAGTTGTAACACGTAAGGTTTTCTCATTACATTTATAGAACCACATTTAATGTTACAATATCTGATGTGTATAAAAAAAATTATTTAAGATTTTTGTAACCGTATATATCGACTTTATTTAGTTTTACGCCTACTAAACGTACTTTACATTTAAGAAAAACACAAAGATTATAAATATTGACTTAAAATACTAATTAAATTTTATTTTTTCCTTTTATGAGGGGTCATATCTTCTCTCTTCAAAAACCAGCAGTAATCATCCATCATGGCTGGATCCCATCGTCCTTGATAGCGAATTTCCATTGCCCTAATATCTTGGTGGAATTTTTCACCCTGCTCGTCACTGACAGCTCCCAAATTTTCAGGAAAAAATTGCAGATGTGAATGGAGGAAATGAATTTTTAATGACATTCGGGCACCAAGCGATTTGTAGGCATCTAAAAGTTCATTAACTAACTGTTGGTAGTTTGCATCCATATTGTTACCCAAAAATCCTCTTACAACACTAACAAATGAATTCCATGCTCTGAGTTCCTGCCTGGTAAGCTTCTCTGTAAAATTAACGTCGTCCAGCAAGTTTCTGATTTGTGGTCCAATAAAAATGCCTTCCTTTAATTTGGCATCACTTAACTTGGGAAAGACTTCTTTTAAATATTTGAATCCATCACCATCTTTATTCATAGCCTTCACAAAGTTTTTCATCAGCCCAAGTTTAATGTGAAGAGGAGACAGAAGGACATTTTTTGGGGTCTACAAGAGGTCTAAACTTAACATTGGTTAACGGTTGAAATTCACTTCTTTCTGGCCAAATTTTTGTTATATAATGCTGATTTACTCACGACTGTCCCATAGACAAAGAAAACAGCAATATTTTGTAAATCCTTCCTGAAGTCCCAGTAAAATGCCTATAACTTTTAAGTCCCCACATATCTGCCATTTATACGTGTTGTAGTTTATTTTATCCAAAACAGTTCGCATATTTTCATAACTTTCTTTCATCGTCACTTCACTTTCATTGGCAATTGGTATAGAGGGTTTTAAATTTCCATTATGCAATAACACAGCTTTTAAACTGTATTTAGACGAAGCTATAAATAAACGCCACTCAGAGGGGGAACGCTCAATATCAAGTTCCTGCATTAAATCATCAATATCAGTACACGAACACAACGAATTTTCCATCCTGTAGAATGCAGAAAACGGAGCATTTCTTTTTCTGAAATTCGTAATTTTCGTGTCGTTGGCTAATAAGTTCCATTCCTGAAGACGGGAACCAAGAAGTTCTGACTGTTGCTTTGATAACCCCAAATCACGTACTAAATCATTTAACTCACTTTGAACAATTAAATCTGGCTCGCCGGAACTGGGACCTGGAGTAAAAGTAGGGTCGGTGCACTGTTCTTCGGAGCTGCCTGATGATGCGTTGTCTCTAGCATCTTCCAAAACAACATTTTGCGGATCTAAAAATGCGACCGGCACTGGTACATCTGCATTATGAGGAACAGATCGCATTGCAGACTGCAAATTTGGATAGTCGATCTTGTGCTTTCCCTTTTTGAAATACCCTTCAGTCTTTGTCAGGCAAAAATAGCAATCGTCTAAATGATTAGTGGGTTCTAGCCATACCATAGAGACTGCAAATAGTTATTTGTGTATTTAGAGCGCAAATTAATGGATTGCCGCTTAAGAAAGAATGTGAATCTTTCGAAAACGGCAATCTTACTTTGCGCTCGAAAAACACACAGAACTTTTTCTACAGCGGCATTTTTTTAAATTAAATGCACATTTTGCTCTATACTTATTTTGAAATTTGCAAATGACTGTCAGTTTTGACATATTATGTTCGGGCTTCGGGCATATTTAGAACAGGAGTGCCAGCAACAAACTATAACAAACGCACAACTGTCACTTATTTATCTTCGGTTTCCATGACCATTTAGCACACTAGACAGAAAAAGTGAGAATTTCCTTTTCCATGTTCGCGCTAGAGCGCAAAATAAGGATCCACGGCATTAGTCGATTTTGCGATTTCATTTGAATTTAGTATTTAGTTGTTTTGCGCGCGGCTGTAGAAAAAAGCTTTTTCTCTTCCCACTCATCCATTGCACCAATGATACGCTACAACTAACACAGCACACATGGGGGCCCACTACTTGTCTTGATCTCCAATTAGAACACCAAAATATAGCAAGTAGGGTTTTTTGACACTTTCAGAAAATGGCCTGGTTTGTGATTTCGCCATAAATTCTCCACAAATATAACGAAATTTGTCAGGAGAGATTTTGCAAGTGCGGCACGTTTGTCTCGACATTTTCGTCCTTAAAACATTTTCTTATCTATTCACAGAGAACCTCTCACTTCGAAACTCAACAGAAGACTTATTTCTAATCTTAATTTTATGTCTACTATTGTAAACAACACAGTTCAGGTACTTTTCCTGTTATAAAATGCATCCTTTGTAACCGTCCTCTCATTACATTGACTTCCCGCTCGACTACCTGCAAATGTAAAAGGGTCTTATTGAGCTATTGAAAAGTGGTACGTGTACTAAAATCTTGTCGACCTGTGAATCTTTTAATTTATCCCTTATGTTATTCAACGCTTGACAAGCTTGTTAGCTGCCATACGAGCAACTAACTTCAAAGCTTGGGTTTCTTCCCTCCAGCGACTTTTTTCGCCATCAGGATCAAAAATCCTGGTGCACAATACAAGGAATCCTCAGCTATTTTCGCTTCTTTTTTGGCATAATTGTGTAAACATATAATTGCTTTGATGAATATATCGATATTTTTTACATCAATCAATCAATCAACTTTATTCATGTAAAAATACAAAAAATGTTTACATACGTCAATTCAAAGTACATAAAATCCTTTTTATTACGCATGCATCATAATCAACGATTATCGCACGCTGCAGCGTGCTTAAAATGATGTTTATGATGCGCCTACTTTTTTAAAGGTTGCTATAGAAACATTTGATCATGTCAAATGTGACAGGGATATATTCGTCAATATATCCCTTAAGTTTAATATTTAAAACATTTTTGAGATTTTGATGCATTCGTAATAAAAAATAGCGTATGATATACGTGTATAAGAGGCCTTTAAAGCCCTTGCGACTTACAAAACACTCCGCTGCGCGTCGTGTTTTGAAATATGTCGCGCGTGCTTTAAAGGCCCTCTTATACACTTATATCATAATATACTATTATCTATACTTAATAGTTTTATAAAATACAATATAATAATGAACAGACAAGACTGTATAAGAGCATACAACTTACAACAGATCTAACTCACAATTTAAGTACTCAAATAGACCTGACCTAAACACTTTACAACATATTAAAATCATAATTAAAATATTCGTCAAATAAGTAAGGCATTTTGAATTAGCTGCTCCCTAATTTTAGCCTTAAAGTTTTTTAAAGGTAATACTCTAATATGCCTCGGTAAATGATTAAACATTTTTATAGCCCAATATCCCGGACCATCCTGACACCTCCCTAGACGTCGGTATGATGAAACAAAATTTCGGCTGTTTCGGGTATTATGGCTATGGAAACAATCATGGGTCTGGAAAAGTTCACCATTTTGTTTGACAAAGAGCATACACATATACGCAAGATACAGTCATCACTCTCCATTCTACATACACATCCTTACAGTCTTCACTGTACCCCAATCTTGACATCATTCGTATAGCCGTTCTCTGCAGACGAAAGACTCGATGCTCTCCAGCTGAATGCCCCCAAGCGACAATCGCATGCAATATGAGTAAGGAATATTATAAAATATGATGTTCGAAGTATACTGACTGAAACGCTTCCAGAAGAACATAAAGACTTTTTGTGAGTTTGTTGGCTGGATATTTATATGGTTTCCCCACTGAAGTTTGGGATCCAAAGTTACACCAACTTGAGAAGCATTTTGAATGTTAATCGCTCTCATAGAAAAAACAACACTCTTTGTTTTGTCTGCATTTAGTTAGAGTTTGTTAGCACAAAACCACTGTTGCGAGTTATCCCGGGCTGTCCCAGATCCATGTAGCGCTTCTGGCAGAGAATTTTCAGTGATAGAGATTGTGGTGTCGTCAGCAAAAATTGTAAATCTGGCTTAGTTGTCATGCTTCGGAAGATCATTTATAAATGTTAAAAATAAAATAGGTCCTAAAGTGGAGCCTTGTGGGACTCCCACAGTGATCTCACTCCTTGCTGACCGCACCCCAGCTACCTCCACAAGTTTGTTTTTATTTTTAAGATAGGAATTTAAAAGCCCTATGCTATCTGGGGAAAAGTTGTAATATTTAAGTTTCTGCAACAGAATGACATGACTTACACAATCGAATGCTTTACTCAGATCGCAAAAAACAACGGAGTTATAGCTCATACCATGAAAAGCATCTACAATACCCGAAACAAGATCCAAGATTGCAAGAGTTGCATTTCTGCAACTGAACGGCCAAGCATTTCTCCAGAACCTATGAAATTAAAGGGAGAAGTGGAATGGGTATGTAATTTTCCGGTAATAATGTATCACCCTTTTTAAAAATAGGCTTCCAGAACAAGCCTCAAACAGTCTGAAAAAACATTTTCCCTGAGACAAAGATTTATCAATTTTGTTAAGGGAAATATAATGCAGTTTTTGATTTTTTTATAATTTTTACATTAAGGTCATAAATAACGTCTACTAGGTTTATTTTTTAAATGATTGATTATGTCTCATCTCATTAAAGGTGATTTATCTGAATGTCAAGACAGGTACTTTAGCTTCTTGAAGACTCTCAATTGGGTCAAGGTTGGTAAGAGGAATACCCTGGATAATATTTTGAGCAATATTTGGGAAAAAAATTACTGAACTCATAAGATTTAATATTTATGTTGTTTAGGGGATTTTTATCTTTGTCTCTGTGAGAATTTATTATTTGCCACATTGCTTTTGCGGGGCTTGCAGATGTACGAATCATCTTGTCATTACACTCTAATTTGGTTTCTTGAATGGCTTTACGATAATTTTTTTATAGTTTTTGTATTGCTCTGTAAACTTTAGACATTTGTACTGCTTTTTTAGTTCACTCAGAAATCCTAAACGTTCACGCATCATTTTCAATCTATCATCAAACCAGCCAGTATTATGAGACTGGTTAGATCTTACTATATAAGACTTCTCCGGAAATGACTGAAGGTATGCACCCTCCAAACATCCCAGAAACATCTCAAACATACTATTTACACTGACAGACCCCCTGTCGCAATACATACCCAGGATGTTTCGTTTCCTATATTATGAAATATAGATAAGCCTCTCTGAGTGATCGGCCTACTTACTCTCCGTGTACTCGTGTGGCCTTTAGGTGGCCCTTCAATATTGCACTCTACACTCTGGCATTTATGATCAGACACATTTATATCAATCACACTTACACTCTGCACATCCACTCCATTGCTACAAAAACATTGTCAAGGCAGCAATCTAGGCGTGTTGCCTCAAAACTTTTATGTTTTAAACCATAACTAAGTGGTGTCACAAAAACGAGCTGTCTCATGACACTGTGTGTTAAATGAATGGTAAAATCTCCCGCTATCAACAGATATGCTCTTCGTCCATACCCTGAAAGGATATCCTCAAGGGTCGTCAAGAAGGTGTTAAGATATCCCGAGCGTAAGCGATAATGAGCCAAGATGCAAACATTAAATGAACTTATATATACAGAACAATACTCAATACACTTATCAACATTTATCTAAGAATTTATGATTTCCATAGATATATCCAAGTTATGCTTAACAAAAATCATTGTTCCTTCAGCACTGTGATTTTGTCTGACAGAATAAGCTGCTATCCTGTAAGCTTGCAGCTGACGAGAGTCCATTTCTTACTGGGTCAGCCAGTGTTCAGTTACACATAGAACATCGATGTCCCTGTCGGCTAAAATGGTTCGATTTCATCCAGTTTATATCGTATTGATCTAACGTTGATGTCGAGGATCTTTACTACATATGTACAAGATGGTTTTGTTTCTATAGTGTTGTCCGAAATTGGCCCTGGATATTCTGAAAATGGTTTATTATGGCTCCGTCAGGCCACAGTGCAGAGCACAAGTAGTTGTCTGTTTTGTTGTATGGAACAGTGAGTCTGAAAGACGCACAATATTTTTCCTTCTTTGTACAGTCTTTATCGAGCTTGTTGAATTTCAGAAATTTCATTATTTCTTCTTTACTCAGGGAGCGGAGCGAGCCCTGAGAGACAAGGGAAGCTCATTTTCTGGGCAGTCTTCAAAAGTTGCGGGTTTTCATTTGTCTCTCTCATAGGATGTAGCCTGATTATTTTCTTATTTCCTTGCTGATCTAAGGCCGGTATTTCCGAATTTTTTTTCTTCTTTCGGTTTGCATCTCGTTTAAAACCTCTTTGTTTCTGTACTTCCCACTTTCCATCTTCGGGGCCCTCGGATTCCTTATTTATTCCATGACTTGCACCTTCGCGATTGTTTATTTCTGATGTTTTATGGTTAACTGTTATGTCAATAACGTTATATTGATCTGCTGGTGGTGGTGCATTTGAACTACTGGTATTTTTGGAATTTTGGATTTCGACGTCGTTTATCGCAGTTTCAGTTTTGGTGGCTTCCTCTGGCGTCGTAACTGCTGCTTTTATTGACTCTGAAGCGCCGATGCAGTCTCAGTATCGAGGGATGGGAGGGCTGGAAAGGAAGAAAGGGATTGATGATTTTGTTTCCTTCGAAATCGGATTTTTCATGGATACTACCAGCGATTCGAATCTTTTTTTCCATAAGATCACATTTTCTTCAAACACTTTGTTCTTTTCTTCCAGTTCGCTTATTATTCTGCTCAGATACTTGCGTTCTAAATCCGGCAGGATGCCGCCATTTGTAATTGCAACTTCTGCGTCGGGATGGGTTGTGCAGCATTTAACACGAGTTTCGTCAAGAAATACGATATTCTGGCTCCAATATAGTTATGATGGAATGATGATTGATGGAATATACCGCCACATATTAAACACACTATATTATTTGTTGATTTAGTTTTACAACACTTAAACGAGCGTCACTTTTAAGGCGTCCTCTAGTCGGCGCCATTGTGGTTTTTAACAAACGACAATGGTTGACCAAAATACCAAATGAATTTTCTATTATCCTACGGGCACGAGATAAACGATAATTAAAGATCATCTTATCTTCATCTAATTTCCTTCCTGGATACGGCCTCATGATATAGTTTTAAAGAGGAAATGCCCCCTCATCCGCAACAAAAGTGAATGGGTGGAAAATATCGGTATTTGGTAACTTTTTTGCAGGTGGAACAAATAACGTACTGTTTTCAAGCATCTGCCCAAAAATTGAATTTTTAAAAACACCTCTATCAGTTCCACTTCCATAGGCACCAATATCCACCAAAGTAAAATTATAAGCGGCCTCACAGGAGGCCATAAAAACAAAGCTGAAACATTTTTTGTAATTGAAAAATAAACTGCCAGTTTTTTCTGGAGCCTGAATATATATATGTTTGCCATCTAGGGCACCCAGGTAATTTGGAAAATTCCACTTTGTCTGGAACTCCTCGCTGATCTTTAGACATTCATTTTGGTTTGATAGTGGCTTCAAGTAACTTTGTGACAACACATTCCAGATTACTTCTGCATATTCCTTTATTATATAGTGAACTGTGCTGTGACCGACATGGTAAACCCGGAAAATGTTTTGCATTGATGATCCTGGTGAAAAATAGCTGCAAATAAATATACCATTGTTAATAAACATGATCAACAAAAAAATGATAAATAATTTACTCTAACGTAATGGCTAGTCGCTCTTCAGGACTAATTAGACTTCGTTGTGATAAATGCGGTGTTACCATCATCAATAGTTTATTAAAATGATCAGCCGACATCCATGTGTATTGGAAAATTGTTTGTTATCCTTTACATTCATGGGTAGAAAATAGGTCGTAAAAACCCGTTATAAATATATAACGGCGGGGTCTTCGACCACACTTTTTAAATACCTATATGCCAAAGTTTACTGCAATGGTAAATTTCTGTTTTTATTAATTTGTTTACTGCACTTTACAGATGCTTAAACGTTCACAATTGTATGACAAATAAAAATTAATTGGTATAGAAAAGGTCCAAATCACGTTCCAGTTGCATATCTATTCCACCTATTCTAAATTTCGCAGGTTTTAGATATGTTTTCCTTCACACAAGATAACAAGACCCCTGTATATCTAAGAATTTCTGCTAGAATTTTACTAGAACACTAGAATATTTCTGTTTCACGAGTTCATGAGCATGATATGTAGTTTGTTATTGTTTTGGTTTTAAATTCAGCGTCCTATCTAACCTCACATTCGAGATCGACAATAGCCATCTATTTTACCGACACGAAATGGATCATGCGCGAAGCCTAAGTTATGCTCCTCCCAAGGCTCTTGTGAATCAATTTAGGACATGCTTCGAAACTGATCTGACGTCAGGATTTATGACGTAACGATCAGCGCTCGGTTTACAGACTATACCAGATTTAAGATGAATCAAAATAAATCCTTGTATACCTTAGATCTAAACTGGCATAAATAAAACCAAATAATGAAAATAAAGTAAAACGGGCTCCTCTCTGTATGATCCCATACTCGCTCGACTGCAACCTGCACCAAAAAATGGCAAGAAAACCACGCTATCAAACTATCGTTCAATTGCCTTTGTTCCAATAATCTCTAAAGTCATGGGACGTGTAGTCAGTCAGCAACAACTCAAGTACCACGAGACCAACAGAATAATTAGCTTTAACCAATACGGCTTCCGCAAACAGAGATCTACATGAGATATATTTGCCTATATCACACTATATGGAGTAGGGCAATTGACAATTACGGAGAATGTCGAGCGATTGCGTTAGATATTTCAAAGGCATTCGACAGAGTTTGGCACGACGGATTGCTCAACAAACTGCCGCCCTTCGGATTGCCAGCGTCTCTCTGCAGCTGGCTTGCCAGTTTCTTTAAGAACCGATCTATGCACATTGCAATTGATGGACACATCTCAGACACATTCACCATAAGGCATAAGTGCCTCAGGGCGCAATATTTTCACCAACTCTGTTTCTCATCTATCTCAATATACGAAACGAATAAGTTTTGCAGACGACATTACCCTTGTCTCCCAACTTAAATCAGAAAAACCTTCACCAGCGACTGAGACTTATCACTGCAGACAGGAGCAGATTACAACAATTAATCAAGATCTGGAGAAAGTTCGAACATGAGGCGACAGGAATTTGGTCCAATTTGATGCTGCAAAAACCTAAGCAGCCATCACGTTTACCAAGAAAGCTAATACGGCGTGCCCTGACATCATTATGGCAGGATCGACCATTTCTTCATCCTCGTTAATTGGACTACTGGGTGTCTCGGTCAACAGCAATATGTCCTGGCATGACCACGTTGCTAACATCGCAAATGCAGCCTAGCAGAAGCTTGGTGCGCTATTTCGCAACAAAAACTATATACACCGCAGCAGCTATTCTTGCTCTACAAAGCGCAAATAAGACCGTGCTTAGAGTATTGCTCACACATCTGGGGTGCCGCACCTAAGAACACCCTAAAGCTGCTGGATTCCAATCAGAAGAGAGTTGTGCGTCTCGTCGGCGACCCGGAGTTGACCCGGGATCTGGATAGTCTGGAACAACGCAGACATGTGGCCGAGATTTCCTTGTTTTATAGATATTTTCACGGCAGATGTTCCCAGGATTTGGCTCGCATCATCCCGCCCCCAGCAGCGCCTGTCAGACAGTAACGACAAACGGCTAGGGCGCACCCGTTCGTCGTACAACTGAAAACACCTAAAACGTCGCTTTACAAGGACTCCTTTGTCTGCCACAGTGCATTTCTGTGGAACTTACTCCCAGGATGTCTGTTTCCTCCTAATTACAACCTGCAACTATTCAAGAACCGTGTCAAAGAACATCTTCGCACACGAGGCGCTCGACAAGTGCCATAGGATCTCCCTTTAGTGTGTGTGCCACTACCATATATAAATAGTAATATTTATATAAGTGAAGATCAGTAGCAAATTAATGAAAAAGTACCAAACATTCATTACAAAAGTATGTAAAAAAATCGTCACAAACAAGGTTTAATACTATGAAATGAATATAACTATGTTGCTTAAGTGCAGCTATTTTTAATAGCACTACACCATAATTATATATGACAAAGTTGAGTTGTACATTGATCATTTAATTATTTCAAATTATAATATATCTAATTATTATAAATATATAGCACCTTAAAACATAGTCACAAAACACATTTACCTAGAAACATCTCATAAAGTCATAGACCATACATTTATTTATTTAGCGTATGGCATTGTACACAATATAATAAAATAGAAGTTACAGTTCACAATTTAATGTCTAGTCTATTAATATAATCAATCGAGGCTGGTGTCGCAAGGGCGAAGTCTTCAGTATTCCCAGCATATCTTCTGAGAGAGCATTCGGTAACAATATGTTGGACAGTCTGTCTTGCTGCTCCGCAATCGCACTCTGGGGAAAGAGCCATATTCCACCTGTGGTGAGAGTCCCTGCAGTTTCCATGACCAGTTCTAATTCTATTTTCGGGGGAAGTCGAATCCCGGTGGAGTTTTTTCGATGCATGGCATTAATTGCATTGTGGTATATGGTGCGTTGTTCCGTTCTTCCTTCCACTTGTTTTTAAATTGAAAATTGCTTGCTCTTAGTTCTTTGGCTGTCCTCACAGAAGGATTTCTAGAACGCAGTCTGGAGGTGTTGGCATCGTTAATATCTTTATGTACTGGCAGTTCAGGGTTTTTGACTATTTTTTCAAACTCTCTGAATAAGGCGGTTTGTCGGCGGAGTTCTGGTGGTGGGATGTGGCTTAGTAGTGGAAGCCACTGAGTTGGGGTTGACTTAAGTGTGCCAGATATTAGTCGCATGGTGGTATTGAGCTGTACGTCGATGAGTCGAGTATATGAGCTATTAATCCACACAGGGGCGCAATATTCTGCTGCAGAGTAAACCAGTCCTAAGGCCGAGCACCGTAGGGTTGCAGCTGTTGATCCCCATGCTGTTCCACATAGTTTATGAATGATATTGTTACGTGTTCTTAATTTGGCTGCTGTGTTCTGAAGGTGTTGCTTGAATGACAGGGTTCTATCTAAAGTAACCCCTAAGTATTTTGGATTACAATTATGCCTTAGTAGTTGGTTATCGGCGTATACTCTCAGTTGTCTATTTGTCATCTTGTTGTTTAAATGAAAACAGGAGACTTCCGTTTTATTAGGATTGGGCTTGAGTCTCCACTGTTTGAAGTATGTGTATATCTTAGCGAGGTCATCTGCGAGGACTCCTTCAGTATTTTCAAAGGAGGAGTCTCTAGTTGCAATCGCCCAATCATCAGCATATCCAAATTTACGTGAGGTGGTGGCAGGCATGTCTGATATATACAAGCTAAATAGGACTGGAGCATTCAGCGTTCTTAAGTTACTCTGAAGGTTCCCTGAGGTGACTCGGAATTGCCTGTCACTGAGCATGTTGTTTAATAACCGGGCGGTCGTTTTACATGGGATGGTTTTTAGAAACTTATACTATACAGTATGCCGTCCTTCCACACGGTGTCGTATGCGGCCGAGAGATCTATGAAAGCCACAGACGCCTTAAGCTTTCTTTGGTAGCCTGCCTCTATGAACGTTATGGGGGACAGTACTTGGTCGGTCGTACTTCTTTTGGGCCTATACCCTGCCTGCTCAACTGGGACCGTCTGGAGTATGTTAGGGCCTATTCTGTTAAGTAAGAGTCTTTCGAGGAGCTTATAGGCTGAGCTCAGCAAGGCAATGGGGCGGTAGTTTTCTGGCTTGTCACTGAGCTTGCCTGGTTTGAGAATTGCTATTATTTTGGTTTGTTTGAAGCTCTTCGGTAGTTGTCCAGTATCAAGTATGTTTGTATAGAGCTTGGATAGCCAAAGTTTCGCATGTTTGCCACTGTATAACAGGAATTCCGCATGCCTGTTGTCAAGGCCAGGTATCTTTCCTGCCTTAGTATCTTTAATTCCTTCTTTATGGCTGTGGTAAACTCCTTCTTCCTTGCGCCTCTGGAGGTATTGTCTATGTGTGAGGCGATCTTGTTGGGGTGGATTTCAAGTCTTGCGCTCATCGCTGGTTTATCGTCCCCCAGTTTTCTCAGGAGGGACCAAGCTTGTCGACTGGATGTTTTGAAGTCTAATGCTTCCACTGTATTTATCCACTTATCCCTTCTTGAGTTATCAAGGCTATGCAGAAGCTCGTCCGCGATTTCGTTGTCTCCGCTGTCAACGAAATCTTGGTACAGGCTTTCTGTTTCTTCGTTCCATCCGGGGATGTACTCCCTGCGGAAGCCTCTAGGAATAAACTTTTTTGCAGTGGCGATTATGGTACCGATGAATCTTTCGTACTCCTTGTGTGTTGGGGGGATCCATCTTAGTCGTTTGTCAAGTTCTTCCGCATAGCCGAGCCAGTTCGCTTTATTAAAGTTCCAGCGCGGTCGCGGGACCGATGTTACTAAAGGGATTTGGATACCCAATTCATATATGACTGGCCTGTGTTGGCTGTGGGGGAAGTTGGTCAGTACTTTACGCTTGGTTGGTAATGGTTTATTATCTTGGCTTTTGCTGACAAAGCATAGATCCGGATTGTACTCCCGCTTCCACGCGGCTGACCTAAACGTACCTATGTCTTTGGCATTGAAAATAAGAAAGAGGTCATTGCTTCCTGACCAGTTTACTAGCGTCTCACCATTTTCATCGTTAGTCCCATACTTCCATTCGTCGTGGTGGCTGTTGAAGTCTCCTATGTAGATAGCTGGGTGAGGTCGGAGATCGACAACTTGGTGCGGCCAGGCAGTGTTTGGTGGCTTCTAGATGTTTGTTATCTCAATATCTCCTACTTTGCTAACGGCGGAGTGTATGTCGTTATTAGTACTAGAGGATATATGGTAGGCATTCTCTATTGAGTTTCTAATGTATGGCGTTGCCGTAGGCATGGTGATATGTAGCTCCCAGAGGTTCGTACCCGGGTATCTTTCCTCGAGCATCTAATTATTGTTCATCTGCGGCATGTGTCTCTTGCAGGACTACCAGGTCGATTTCGTTAGAAGTCAGTATCTTAGATAAGATTTCAACATTTAGAACGGCTAATGCCTTCAATATTTAGTTGGCAAACTCGAACAATTGGTCCAAGGTTTCTGGTCATTTCGTTCTTCTTAAAAGAACCGGTACTACTTACTCATGGGTTAATTCATTGTGTATGGCCAAGAGATTGTAGATGGTTTGTTGATAGTTTGGCCGCCTGATCGTTCTAGCTCATTTAGCGTTACCCAGGGTGCACGTGTGATATTCTACCACGGACGCGATCTAGTCTGCACCCCATAAGAACAGGTTTTATATGTTAAAAGTTATAAGAAGAGTTATAAGATAAAGTAAATCGTGCTATATAGCGTTACATATTTACAAATGTACTTTGAAATATATTACTGGTTTTGTATATCATAAAAGGGAAGAAAAATTTCAGATCAAGAGAAAATTTTTCTTGAAAAAAGTAGGAGGTGTAACGGTATAAGTATATACCCTGTATATCGACAGGATATTGTTTTTACTAAATAATATAATAACATTAATAACATATTTTTTCTACGACTGCCCTGAAAATGGATAAAAACGCACTAACAACTGCTCACACGCTTATTCGGGTATTTAGATTAAAGGGCTTCGTCTCCGTTTTAGAACTTCGCCCTCAGAGGTCCAATTTCCAGATCTCTAAAAAAGGGAGCCCAATTTTATGGCTTCACCCTCCAAGAGCCCCTTTTTGTAAAACTGTGGAAAATGGGACTCTCATACCAGTGGCCCCCTTTTAAGGCCCCATTCTAGGGTTTCGCCCACCTGGGGCCTCATTTTAGGTCTTCGCCCCCGGAGCTCCTTTTTCAAAATATTTGGAAAATAGAGACCTATTTTAGGACTGTGCCCCTAGTTATACTTTAGCGAGGATCTCTTACTTCATTAGGAATAAAATTTTCTGATAAATCAATAATAAAAAAGTTTCCCATATAACAGGTAATTTTCTGCGACACTCCCAGTGGGGCACACTAGATGTAGCAGTCGTAGAAAAAGTGTAGTGTGCTACACGTGCTGAAAAGACCTTTCACACTCGTGAGACTTTACCAAACTGTCTCATTCGTGTGAAAAGTCTTATTTTCAGCACTTGTTGCACAATATATTATTATAAACTGCATACTAGTGCACACGTTGGCAATACACTCTGACCTGATTAGAGTTCATATTTGGTAAGGTAACGTAACTGCGTATCATCATTGATCATTAACATCATAGATATCAATATTGTAAAACTGTTCAATATATACAATCAATACATAGAGTTAAGTAACTCGAGTCTATTATTTGGGAAAGTCAAAAAATCGCCTTGTCTAGTCCTCGTTGGATAACTCTGTACACTTAGATCTGGACTAAATACGTTCTGTTCATTAGAAATAATTCAAGTGATTTAAAATGACAATATTTGTCGTAATGTTAATCCACTCCAACAGCATAGAAGCAATCTACAATAATAATCTTTGTCGATAAGATATATTGTGTTTTCACACGTTTATATTTAAAAGAGCTTAAGCAAATAAATGTTACACTTAAGTATAATTAGTTATAGTTCAAGTTAATGTTTAAACAATGACATTGGGATTTTACTTTTATCAAGTGCCGCCGCATTTGTTCACCTGCCCACATTCATAATAATTGCATTTCCTGCAATTATTTTCAATGTAGGTGAGTCTAGGGATATTGGACAATAATTACACCCTACAGTTTGTCTTATTAAATTCTTTAGATATATCGCTTTAGTTTCAGTCGCATCCATTAAAACAGAAGGTTAATTCGTACTACCATCATTTTAAATTAGTAAACTTTTTATATGAAGAGACTATGTGTGTGCGCTATTCGTTCATGTTAAATGGATTACTTGAAAACAAATTATTAGGTAACTGCATCGTAATGTATTTTAAATTTTTGCAGAATATAAATCTTGCACATTTTTCACTCTTCAGTGAACATATTATGTCTCAATTTGTGCCAATGACTGTATTCCTTTAAATTACTTAAGTTTAAAAGTGGAACTGATGACTGGGTACAAAAATCTATCAGAATTGTTTTAAATATTATGTAATGAAATAATATTTAAAACAATTCTGATATATTTTTGAACACAAAGTCATCAGTTTCACTCGAATGCCGCATGCCAGCGCATATTTAGCAATGCAAATGCAATTAAGACAAAGGCTAGGAATCGTCTAATCACTCATACTATAAATGGTGCGTTATTAAGCAAAAATAAAAAATCATATATATATTTTAGAATGTTTTATTTTTCTAATGTGTGTAAAAATGCTTGCCATTTTTTTGTTCCATGATTCTTTGGGGACTAAAGGGGAAAAAACAAAAAATTGTATCGAAATGTGGTACGGTCCTGAGCAACAAAATACGGTAATTTTGGGCTACCGGTACGGTTTTACCGTTTCCGATTGTGGGCAACCCTGGGTTATTGTGACATTTGGCAGTAAAATGGAGGAATTTACAAGTAAAATTTAATTTTGATTAATGAGGCTATGAGTCGCTTTAAATTAGTATCGGGCAAAACGAGAGGCCTCCTCTCGTAATAAGTTTGTGGTCGGAAGTACCTAATGGCGGACCAACTGTAATTGTGTACTGGTCAGGATTGGTGGTTAGAAAAAGATCCAGGAGGGCGGCGAATTCGCCCCTCCCTGAGATTCGAGTAGGTTCGTCTACAAGTTGAGTAAGCCCGCAGCTGATGGCAAATGCTTCACGTTCGTTGTCGGTCTTGTTGTGGTTTGAGCCAGTTGGTGTTGTGGGCATTGAGGTCTCTCAAAATGATTATTTCTGAATTGGGGTGATCGATCTGTATTAAATCAAAAGTGGTAGCTAGTATTGTAAAAAAGCTTTGGTAGGCTCTATCGCCTGGAGGGCGATAGAGACAACATATAAACTTGGTTACTCCCTTGGCGGTGAACTTGAGCTACATGACGTCAAGGTTGTTCGGTTCGAGTGTTTCCTCGCGGTGACATGAAAGGTCGCTTCGGACAAAAAGGCAAATTCCGAACTTATCGGGTGTGTAAGCCGTAACCAGGATAGGGGTAGTTTACTGTAGTTGTTGTAGTACATACTTGTGTTTCTGTAAGGGCTAGTATGTGTTGCCAATTTGCTTGTAGATGTTGGTGTACCGAATTTATATTTGAAGTTAGGCCTCTTATGTTGCAGAAATCTATTCTAAATTGGTTCGGTATCTTTGCTGTCAGTGAAATGTGGAATGAAGGGCTCCCAGGGCCACCCAGCGTCCGGAGATCTGAATTTACTTCCGAAATATTTTGATCCTAGAAGCACCATCATGTCCATATCTTCCTACTGTGCAACCCGGAACCACCAGCGCGGAAGCGGAACGTGATTCGGAAATACCACTTAGCGTTTCCCTGTGCTGGTGGGGTGGTCTTTCACCGGACGATGCGAGTAGGCGTATGCATCTACCACCTAGGGCCGTTTCCACTGGAAGCATCGGCCCAGACCCATTCCTTTGGCGATCCCTAGTCTGACAGGGGTAAGAATAGGGTTTGTTGGGTTACTACCCAGTGATCAGCTCCAGACTTTGTACTTTGGTGTTCTCCAGCCTGGAGGAGGACGATGAGATTTTATGGGCCACATCCCGTCGCCGCTCCCCGTTATCAACCTGCTCTTACCAGTTTGACGTTCCTGCCTGCTAATACAATGCAGCCCCTCTTGTCACAAACTGTCATTGTTCAGCTCCAGACTTTGTACTTCGGTGTTCTCCAGCCTGGGGGAGGACGATGAGATTTGATGGGCCACATCCCGTGGCAACTCGAAATGGTGGGGGCGTCACTCCCCGTAATCAAACTGCTCTCACCAGTTTGACATTCCTGCCAGCTAATACAATTTAGCCCCTCTTGTCACAAACTCTCATTGATCAGCTCCAGACTTTGTACTTTAGTGTTCTCCAGCCTGGGGGAGGACGATGATATTTGATGGGCCACATCCCGTGGCAACTAGGAATGGCGGGGGGCGTCACTCCCAGTAATCAAGCTGTTCTCACCAGATTGACGTGCCTGCCTGCTAATATAATGCAGCCCCTCTTGTCATAAACTGTTATTGATCAGCTCCAGATTTTGTACTTCGGTGTTCTCCAGCCTGGGAGAGGACGATGAGATTTAATGGGCCACATCCCGTGGCAACTCGGAATGGCGGGGGCGTCACTCCCCGTAATCAAACTGCTCTCACCAGTTTGACGTTCCTGCCTGCTAATATAATGCAGCCCCTCTTGTCATAAACTGTCATTGACCAGCTCCAGACTTTGTACTTTGGTGTTTTCCAGCCTGGGGGAGGACGATAAGATTTGATGAGCCATATCCCGTGGCAACTCGGAATGGCGGGGGCGTCACTCCCCGTAATGAAACTGCTCTCACCAGTTTAACGTTCCTGCCAGCTAATACAATGCAGCCCCTCTTGTTACAAACTGTCATTGATCAGCTCCAGACTTTGTACTTTGAAGTTCTCCAGTATGGGGGAGGACGATGAGATTTGATGAGCCACATTCCGTGGCAACTCGGGATGGCGGGGGCGTCACTCCGCATAATCAAACTGCTCTCACCAGTTTGATGTTCCTTCAAGCTAATACAATGCAGCCCCTCTTGTCACAAACTGTCATTGATCAACTCCAGACTTTGTACTTTGGTGTTCTCCGTACTTTGGTATTCTCCAGTCTGGGGGAGGACG